>PVJX010005252.1:0-87290 GCA_004027295.1 Dolichotis patagonum | reverse complement strand
GGGGAGATACCATAGGGTTCCCCCATTTTCCATGCAGAAGGCACACTCAAGGCTGGGGGACGACTTGCAGGAAGTGTGGAGCAAAGGCTGCTCACGCTTCCTCCCCAAGGGTCCACAACACTCTTGAGAACATGAGCAACTGCTATACACGTTATGTAGCTAGATTATTAAGTCCTCCTAGCAAGTGAGTGAAGAGAATCTCTTTAACTTCAGTCAGTGGAACGGAGCTTTGGAGAGGTTAAGAAACCTGTCTGATGTCACATGGGTGGGTGGTAAATGGTGATATCAGAATGAATCCTTGACACTTGCCTGTGTGGTCAGCAGAGGCTGGGAGCTGGCAAGACGGGGCTTTAGGATGGTCTAGGAAAGTGTACGGCAGAGGCCAGAGGGTGGGGAGCAGGGTGTCTAATGGGGGTGTACCCAGCAAGGATGAGGAGGAGGGTGTGGCTGAGAAGGGGACAGGCCTATGTGGCAAAGCTGTGCAGAGGGCTCCATTTCAGGCTGGCAGATCCTTCAGCTTTGAGGGCGCTGTCGGGAGGAAGTGTAGACCACCGAGAGGAGACTCGCATTTCTGAGTTCCATGCCAGTCTTCTCTGGATTGGTCTGAGAGCAGCTGGGGTTAAGTCCTACAGATTCAGGGGCTGGGGTAAAGCTATTTCTGTTATGATGAGTCCCATTTTTGATGGTAAATCAAATGAAGCAATGAAATCTCTGTGCATGGAGCCTTCTGCTCTGGTGAGCACCTTACCCTCAGGTAGCCATTCCACCGTCTCCTGTCCTTGGTTCTTGGGTGTTTGTGATGTTCAGCCCCATGTTCCTGATTTAAGCCTGGGGTGGTCTTCTCTGGGTGCTTCTCTTGCTTACGTCAGCTCTGCACAGTGCACCCAGACCTTGTCCATGGCTCACCCGTAGACCTCTCCACGGAGCCCTCAGCTTCTCTCCACTTCATTGTGGTTCCCCTACAGGGGTCTAGTGTCTCAGCTCGTTTCCCACCTGCCCTCAGCAACGGGCTGGGCCCCATAGGTGCTTTAAAGAGACTAGTAGTGTAGAACTGACTGCTCCCAATAGAGTCACGTTTCCTGTCTCCTGGGGCAGTTTTTCATGTCCCAGTATGATGTGAGGGTGGTCAGTGTCCAGGGCTTTGCAGAGCTTGTCAGACAGGTGCCACGCTAGACGGTGAGATAAAAACACAGCCTCATGATTTCTTACTTCTCAGCAGAATCAAACTGTCAGGCTCCAGCGGAAAAGCTTCTCAGCTGGATCTGACTCTGTACAGTGGGCTGGGACCTGAAGAGGGACCTCCTTCTCCTGTCCCCAGCCCTGTCCAGATCCAAGCCGTGGTTCTGCCTTGAAGAGGGAGACAGAGCAGTGTAAGCTGGTCTGGACAGAGGAGGTTAGACAGGACTGCAGAGTTGGGGGGAGAGGACAAGAAAGAGCACAGTTTGGGTTGAGGATGAGGGGGAAACAGGAGAATGCCTAGCCCAAGAGTGAGACAAGGCACAGGCGGTTAGGAAAGGTGGGAGGAGTCAGAGAAGAACCTGGGAGGAAAAGCCCCAAAGGAGCAACTGCCACCTCTCTGCCCTTCTTGTATCTTTGCCCCTCAAGTCCTGGCCCCCACCTTGGTACCTTGTACTGCTTAAGTGGCTTGTCTGCCCCATCTCCTGTTTCTGGTCCAGCTGTTCCTGCCAGCTGTGTGTTATCCCTCTAGGTGACCCTAGGTTGTGCTGGCAGGAGTCTGGCTGGATTGTGGCTTTGTTGCTGTCTCTCCACAATGCATGTCCTCAGTGTCTCCATGGAGGCCCTGTGGCCTCCTGTCTGGGTCCCGCCCCCAGAGCCACGAGGGTAGTTTGCCCAGCCATCCTGCCTTCTGTGGGTCAGGAACAGCTCTCTAAGGTCTCTTTGGAGGCTCCTAGTGTCCCCAGTCATCTGGGGACACCACTTGTGAATTGTGTTCTCCTCTCAACCAGGGTCTCTCTCAGGGAAAGCAAATGACCGTGCCTCAGGACTTGGGGACATCTTTGTTCCCCAGAGCCCTTTCTTTGCTCCCCAGCCATTCTACTCTGCCTCTGCTGCCCTTCCCCCTTCCTATCCGTCTACTATTTTTTGCATCAACACATATCCATGCATTAAACAAGACATTCCATTAATTTCTTCATCATCATAACTTAAGCTGGGACATACCCTTTAAATATTCATTCAGCTATGAAAACTGGGCATTAAAATTTTAATAATGTCAAGCTCATTTGAACCAGCCTCCTTGGGGACGATTACGATACAATTAGAATAAATACGATGATTGAGCCGGTCGAAAGGCTTCACCTGTCCAGCGTGGCTCACTCTGAAAGAAGCAGCCTGTGGCTGTGGGCAGACAGACTGACAGGCCAGACGTGCATGATTCCTTCTCCCTCTGTGCACTCCCATTCCACACCTCCGCTCTGCTCCATCCTGCCATGTCTATGCCCCAGGAGTCTCTGAAGGTCTCTGCTCCCTGATCCTGAGAGCCAGGGTGAAGCCCTCCATCCCCCTTAGCAACAAGGATCTGATTAACCCCATCTGTTCCAGTTACTCATTTCCACGTCCTCCTGGAACAACCTGGGCTGGGCTCGCTGGGCTTGTGTGAGAGTCATTTTCCTGTCTGTGTGTGCCTTCTCTCTCCTATTTTACAAGGGGCTCCTGGAGGCTGGAATGAGTACCCTACCAAAGCGGAGCCAATCTTGGAGGAGTGCTCCAGTGCTCCTCCTGAAGTGCCTAACTGTGTTCTGCCACTAACGGGAGGGACTGTAACCTTTGCTGGAACTTCCTTCCTGAGGGCTGGCATGGAGATCTGGGGAGGACCCAAGTCTTCCTTTATTCTTCACTGTCTGATACTCCCTAAGGAGGCCTGGGTGTGTCCATTTCCCTCTTGCTCTGGACAGTCCTTACTGCCCACAGCACCACGAGGCCCCACGCTGGAGTGTTCCCTCCAGATTCAAGCTCAGGACTGAGCTTTGATTGCCCTGCCTGCACATGTGTGTGCACGCACTTGTAAGTGCGCATGCCTGCTTGATTAACCTGTGTGACATCACAGCCATGTTAAAAGAATTCTTTTTGGCCCAGGGCATGAGGGTGTGAAAAGATAGTGGCAAAAATGCAAAGGAATCTCAGCAAAGATCAGCCTTCCCTGATTTCCTACTCTGTGACCAGAAATGCATTGAGATGTGGACTAATGGTGCTAGGCAGGTGGGGATAGACCAGATGGCAGCCGAGGTTATTGTGGTGGCCCAGGGGGATGGTCCATATGCTCTCCAGAGGACTGCTGAGCCCATAAATGCAATTCCAGAGTGAGTGTGCAAACCTTGAAGCAGGGGTCATTTCTGTTCCTTCTGAGCTGTGTGAGCACACAATAGTGTTTAGCTCCTCCTCTCACCAGAAGGGCTCAGCTTCCCTCAATTCAGGAAAGACATGTGGAGAACCCAGGTTCTTGGCCTGTGCAAGCCCACAGCCTTCGCTCTGAGGCCCGCTCTCCACAACTATTCCTGGACAGCCCTCGAGAGGGCAGTCCTGCTCCCCCACCCATCCATGCACTACTGTGGGCCTGGTTCCCATTCAGCATCACCACTATTATTTTTGGGCAGCTCCATTTCTCACGTTCATAGAAAACTCAGGCTTCATGCTCTTTCCTCTGCTCTCCCCAGCATACACGTCAGGCAATGGTGAAAGGCCAGACACTGCATGCTGGGCTCCACTGGGGCATCGAGGTTTCGGCAAGACATAATTTTCAGGGCTCCTTGTCCCAAGAGCAAGAAAAAAGTGTCATTAAAGTACTAAAATACCAGCTTTCTTTCTTCCATTCTCTCTCTCTTTTCCCCCTTCTCCCCACTCCCTTTCTACTTAGGCTTTTTTTTATTTGCTATTTGATGTTGTTTCAAGTAAAAAAATACAAATTGTAAATCATTACCATGAATTTTGCCATTCATTTTTATTTTATGCAGTGACAGTTTTACATACAAACATCAGGGCATTTTCCTCCTAGGCAGAATCACCAAAAAGTGCACAATGTATTGTGTGGCTTGAGTCTGGTGGGTACTTTGAGGTAGTCTAAAGGGACAAATGCAGGTCAGATTCATAAAAGTTGGAAAAGCAGGTCACCTGGCCAGGTACGGAAAGGTCTCAGTAGATTACTCCTCAGGCATGGGGACCCTTGCAATCTCCCAGAATCCTACCTGCAAGCTGGGGTGAATCCTGAGCTTGTGGCCTGCCAGTGGGAAGTAGGTGTCCTGCCACACAGCTGAGGATTGGTGCTGGGAAGTTGAACCAATCCTCAGGTTTTCCTGTGAGCCCCTACCCTGACCCAAGGTGGGCAGGTGGCCCTTCAGGGTATTGGGATGTGCTAGGTTCCTTGATGAGAAGTATGAGCTGCTGACACTGAGCTCTGTTGATTGGCCAGCTATGCCACAGCATGGCCAGCCTGGGTTCCCACAGGTAGAGTGTGTCTGACCTTGATTCCCCAACTTGTTTCCAGGCCCGTGCTTGCTGGCATGGAGGACAGCAGTGATTGCAGGTGGGCTGTAGATATGGAAGGGTCAGCAGGTTGGAAGGGTCTACCTTCCATGAGTGAAGACTCCAATAATACGAGTCCCATGCTCCATTGTCTCACAAGTTCAGTTATAAAACACAAGTTCAAAGATAATGCTGAGAATTTCAAGACAGAGACGACTAAGCTCTAAAACTCAAATGTGGGACCTCCCAAATGTAAGGCCATTGTTCCAGAACATGTCTATTCAAGATGAATGGCGGGCACATTGGAGAGGACAAGCTCGGCATCTTCAGCCACTGGTATAATCGGCTGGTGATGAGGAAGCCACCACCCTGCCACAGACTGAGAAGGAAACTCACCACTGAGCTCTCAGGGAACAACGGCGGCTGCTTCTATGGCTGCTGCCCGCTGCCAGAACTCTAGTTTCATGGCACTTTGTAGATCATAATTAACAAATTAATCAATGGCAGACTTATTTGTTTAAAGCCTCAGGAAGGCAGAGTCTGAATCCATGGCGTGTTGGATTCCTGGGCTGTGGTTAGTAGGTTTAGTAGTAGTGACATTGGAGGAAAGAATGAGTCCTTGCCTGAGGGCTTTTGCTGTCCCCAGCAAGAAGGTCCAGGGAAACGGCAGACACAGTGCCTATTATCTGTAGCTTGTTGTGAATATACTGGTGCTTTAATTATCTCCTTAATAACTCACATATGGTTTACTCCATAAAAGGGGCTAGTGATTCAAGGGATCCTATCCACTGCTATCATAAAGTTCTGATTCATGGGTGCCCCCAGCAGTTATCACAGATGCCCCCCTTGCTGTCCAGATTCTGAAGCCTACCCTGGCCAGGCCAGTTGACAGCACCCCTGCTAGGGTGTGAGGGGCCCAAGGCTGTCGGCAGGTGCTGCTGTTCCTGTTCCCTTTTCCGCCTGGCTCCCCGTAGGGCTCCATTTCCCCTCTTGGACGTGCAATCAAAAGCGGATGTCCTTTCAAGCTTTCCATTCTTTCTGCACTGCCTCGTCCCAGTTTGTGGACCATTATGGGGCCAGATGTGAGGTTTATTCATTTAATTCCTGTCTCTGGGAGAGAAGGCCTGCACCCATTTTGTTCCCGATGCATACCCAGGCACACGGTGGGTGTTTTGGAAATACTGATCAAATGGATGACCGAACCCTCTGTTGTACCCTGTCCCTCATGCCTCAGTTGTGCCCTGATGCCAGGAGTGCCCAGAGGCCAGAAGTGGGTCACTGCCAGGATGGTCTTGTTTCCTGCTCAGAGAGAAAGGTCCTTTAATCCTCCCTCTTCCGGCAAAGTGGCATTGTTGTACCTTTGGATTAGAAGGGGTTTATTGAAGCGGTGATCATCATTGAGAGAGACAGCCAGTGAGCACCGACCAGACAGAGGAACCGGAGGTTATTGTTAAAATATGCAAATCCAGAGCCCATTGAAATGCAAACCCTCCAGATAAGGCTTTTTAATAAATCTGGCTTCTGCTGCACTCCCCGCTCCCGGGGGGCCATCTGATACTTGCTGGGTCAGGACACATCCTAGCATGTAGGGCCTGTCAGCTCTTCACCCCTGACCTCATCCAAGCTGCCCAGGATGGGGCAGGCTGGCCGGCCAAGGTCCTGACCTGTTCCTTAGGCAAAGTAGGTGAAGTGGCCTCTGGGTCACCCTGCCTCCCAGTCTCACCCTCATCCTTCAACTTGTGTTCAGTGTTTGCCTACAAAGTCCCGAATCTACCTCCTTCTCCAGTAAGCCTTCTACCACTGGGGACTCCTGCCCACACTTATCACTTTTAGTGCCATTGCCTCTGGACTCACTTTGGTCTGCTGATATCAAAAGTGGTCCTCAAACAGATGGGGATGGTTACCAAGAAGCCGCACAGGTGCTGCCAACCTAGTGACATGGCCGTGACTTGGTTCGTGCACGCCTGCTGCTGTTGAGGCAAGATGTGAGAAGCCAGGTGTGGAGGGGAAACTGGGCGTCCAGCTGTGGCAGGCACACAGCTCCTTCCCCTTTGCAACCTTGTAATGACACAGGACAGGACTTGTGTCCTTCAGTCCTTCCTGAAACTCAAACTCAAGGGATAGGAAGGGTACAAGGGTGGAGGGACAGGGCAGGGATAACTCAGAGGCAGGAGGTGAGATGAGGAAAGGCTGTAGGGTATGACAGGGCGAGGAAAGTCACCCAAGGGTGAGTGAACATATAGGTCAGGTACAGAGGAGGAGAACTTGGTGTGGTCAGTGGGGGCCTCAGTCTGCAGTGGCCAGAGCAGGCCTCTGTTAATTTGAGGCAAGGATAACACAGGGCCACATTTAGGAAGAGCCAGGAAGCAACATGCACAGAAGGGTGGAGCTGGGTCCAAGGGTACAGAAAAACGCTGGGCAAATGACCTACAGGTCATGAACGGCCAGCGTCCTCTCAGTATCTGGCCCCTTTCCACTTGTGAAAGACAGATATCCAGGGCTTGTGCTCAGGAAGTCCTCAAGCAATTGATTACATGATCCCCAGTTT
The DNA here is from genome assembly GCA_004027295.1 of Dolichotis patagonum. NCBI lineage: Eukaryota > Metazoa > Chordata > Mammalia > Rodentia > Caviidae > Dolichotis > Dolichotis patagonum. Next base: position 80,263 of record PVJX010005252.1, on the reverse strand, counting down.
GGCTTTAACTCTTGGTTCCTGAGTGGGCCCTTGTCTCAACCCAAGCTTGGCAGAAGGGGGGTGGGGGTGGGGGTGACACTTCTGCAGTCTCCAGTCCAGAGGGTCCTCTTTGCAGCTCACACATCGTCATTGGTTCTGCCCCCACGAACAGCCTGGGTGGTTGCTATGCAACAGGCTGCTGTGCTTAGCTGTGTCCAGAGGGCAGCTGCAGGTGACACTGGGAGCTGATGGCGGGCTGCCGGGCAGCCCACGCTCCTTCCGTCTGTTCTCCTCTTTCTCATCCTTTCCCGAGCCTCCTCCTTTCCTTTCTTTCTGGAATCAGTCTACAAAATGCTTTCCTTTCCATCAAAGGGCTCAGATGAAGAAGATCCCCCTCGGACTGACTAGAAGTCGCCTAGAAGCCCAAGGCTACTTCTGGAGGGAGGGCTTCATCTGGCCTTTGTCGTTTCTTTGTGGGTTTCTTTGTGGGTTGATGCTTCTTTGGGGAGTGGCAAGCGAGGTGGGAGATCATAGTGAGAAATGGCCAGGCTGGAGCCAGGGGTTCTGCACTTCTGTTTCCAGGAGGGACTGAGGCCCACATGGCCTGGAGTAGTAGGTGCTTTGCTTTGTCTCCAAACCTCATTTCTCTCTTGCAGCTTCTACCAACGGGCCAGGGCTGCGCTGGTGGCTGGTGAGGGTGGGCGGATCCTCGTGGTCTTAATTAAGACCGGCTGCCGTGGAAACCAAGCTAATTAGCCTGCTCGGCCTGGCTGGGTCACTAACCCTCTTCAGAATGGGGGTGTGTGATGTTTGAAAAAACAGCATGGATAGATAATTCTAGCTGAAACAAGCCCTGATTTAGTTTCAAGGCCCAGATTGTGGGCCTAGTTCTGACACGTACTTGCTCTTAGAAGAGGGGGCAGTTGCTTAACCCCTTAGAGAGAGAGCCTTGTGGGGCTGATTAAACGGAGTAACTGACACACAGCTCTTACCACAGTGCCTGGCCCCTAGTATGTCCCCAGGAAATAAGCAACAGTGGTCCTCTACCTTCTCCTCCATTCCTCTCTTCCTACCTCTCCTCCTACTTCTCTCCTTGTTCTTCTTCTTAGACTTCTCATTATCTTGAAGAAAACACTCAAATTTGATTCTTTTCCCTTTCCACTCTTGAGTCCCTAGGCTCTCTTTTGGATGCTACTGAGCCAAAAATATCAGACAGCTTCTCCTAAGAGTGGGGTAGGAGATCATGGACTATGGAGAAGCAGGATACAACTTGACTTCGGGGACATGCAGCCCACATTGTCTCCCTAGAGCCCCTCCTCCACCTCTGTCCCAGGTCTGCTCTTTGCACCTGATCTATCAATACTAGAAGTGGCTACCTTGATGGGCCACAAAATTCACCCATTCTTTCATTCATCATTGAGCACCTTTGCATGTAAGCCCATCACCAATATCGCTGGGGCAGCCTTCCTGGAAGAACACGCGGCCCATCCTTCCTGGGCAATAGCTGAGCGCTGTGCCTTGTGCCCTCCATGCAACAGCATGAGCTGATTCCCAAATGCCCAGCCACATGGCCCTGCACTGGGCTCACCTAGTGGCCCCACCTTCACTCTGACTGGTGGCTCTTGCACGTTAGCTCACACCCTTACAGTGTGGGGCTGGGCTTGCTGGTGCATGGGGTGTCCTGCATTCACTCTAACCAGCACTGTGATTAGAAAGGAGGGGTTGCAGCTGGAATGCATCTCCTTCTTGTTTCCCCAAACCAGAGCTCCACAGAGTAGGTTAAGCCAGTCCTCCAAGGCCACCTTCCTCTCTTGAGTGACTCTTTCCTCTCCTGAGGTCTCAGTGTACTCATCTAAACATGTGCATGGTCCTCTTCCTTAGCGAGCAGGTTCCTGGTCCCTGTCCTATGGTGGCTGGCACTGGCCCAAGGCCATCCAATACGGGGCTTTCTCCACCTGTGACTGACCCTTCCCAGTCCCCAGGGTGGACCTTTGGAGATTAGAGTCTGGGTTTCTTGACAGATGGGATGGGTAGGAATGAAGAGGTAGCGGCATCCTTATCCATGTCATCCCTCCCAGTCTCCCTGCTGCTTCTCCCGGCCTGTCTCTCAGCTAGATGCTCTGAGGCCCCCCTTGGACCCTCCCCAGTGCTGTGCTCCCTGCTGCCAGGCTGAGCCTCCTCTGCAGCAAGGAGAGGGGTCCTGAGTCCTCACCCTCCCTCCCTCAGCCCAGACTCTTCTGTCTCTCATGTGGCTGAGTCCTCAGGCATGTTAAAAGGAAAAGCAGAGCCCACACCAAGTAAATGACAAATCTAGAGGAAACTGCTCTTAATCCCAATGCCCTAGCCCGATGATGCCAGCCAAGCGCAAACCTGAGTCATCCTAGAAATGGCATCGACATTTGCTTTTTGGAATTTGTTTTATCTCTGGCTTTAGATTTAATCTCTCTCTCTCTCTCTCTCTCTCCCTCCCTCCCTCCCTCCCTCCCTCCCCCTCTTCTCTCTCTCTCTCTCTGTCTCTCTCTCTTCCTCTTTGTTGCTCTGTCTCTCTCCCCTGCCTCCTCTCCCCTTCTCTGCCCCACGCTTTCTGTTTTCTAATATGAGCCTGCAACCCCAGCTCATCCAAGTCTGTTTTCCTGGCATTAATTAACACAGCTCTCCAGCCTGCAACAGGCTAAATGATGAATCAGGTTAAATTCCAGACAACAGCCGCACACTGCCATCAATTAGCCATCTCCGGGGCAGCCTCATTAATAAGCATTGATCACGGCCCTCCTCCGGGAACATGCCAGGGTCTCTGGGTCACGGACACTATCTGAAAGTGTGTCAGGCTTAGGTGTGAATGCATGTGTGTGAGGGTTAGAGTGGCTATGTGTGTGCACACAACAAGGTGGGTGGGTGGGTGAGTGACCAGGGGAGTGCGGAGGGCATGTGCTGAATGTGGGAGAGGGTGTGTTTGTGAGTCGCATGCATGTAAGTGTGCAGTGTGTGTGAGTGTGGAGGTCTTTGGGGTACCTGTGTGTTGCATTGGTGGGTTTGGGTGTGTGTTCAGGTGTAGGGTACTGGTTTTCTCACCTCTCCCTGTCTCCACTGTGTCTTCTTTTGATTTTCTTCCAAATTCTGCCTCTGGTCGGGTATCCCCATGCCCTGAACACTAGGGTTCTCCCAGGTGCCACTGGCCCCTTACTCTGTCCCCTCTTCTTCCTCCTCAGTGACTCCCCATGGCTCAAGGCCAACACCCATTTCCTCAGGGCAGAAACAGCACCAGTGGGTCCCTCCCCTGTCCCTTGAGGCCATGCCCAGAAGGCCTCTCCACCGGAACACACTTCCTCAATGCCCACCAGGTGCCTGGGTTCGCTCTTTCCTTCCCTTCATCTGCCCAGTTCCTAACATTGCCTCCTCTTAACACTGGCACCATCAGCAAACCAGTCGGAATTAATCTAACACACATTTTCAGAAAGCTGCTCTAAGCAGGGTGATTGGGGTCACCTCAGACTTTCATGTGGGACCATGCACCCAGGGGCCTACGCATGTGCACGAGCAAGCAGGATGCATGTGGTCTTCCTCAGAGGTGGCCACCGGCGGGCGGACTATCTCCTTAAAGGTTAATTAAGAACCTGAAGCTGGACGGCATGGCGTGACCAGTGACGGTGATGCAGCGTCTCTCCAGGCCATTAAACACTAATTAGGTTTGGAAAGTCTATTGAGCTCCTGAGGTCTCGTCAAGGCAGGTGCTGGCCCTTGGGTGCCCTTTCAAATGCCAGCGAAGCCACCCCAGCCCTTGGCTGAGCTGCTGGGCAGACCCGAGACCCCCTTCATTTCTCTCCATCTTATCGTCTCTCCCTTGGCCCAGCCACACTTACCCTGCTCTACCCACTCCCCACTCTCGCTGCCTGCTGGCAGTCCTGGTGGTCTGTCTGTGGCCGCAGTTGTTGCCTGCTTCCTGCAGCCCTTTCTGCACAGCGACTGCGTCACTAGTCTTTATCTCCTCAGTAGCTCAGAGGCGCTATCAGGAATGGGCCTGCAGTGGCCCTGAGGTCTGGTGGGTGGGATGGGAAGCTAAGGGGTGGACGGTTGCTGGCCTGAACTCAGTGTCCCAGTGAAGGAAAGGAGGTTGTGATGGTCCGTTTGAAGCCCTGCACCCTCCCCTTGCTCCCACTTCATCTTTAGTTCGATTGAACACCTGGGCACCTCCCTGGGCTGCATGCTGCTTCACCCTCTGCCACCAGCCTGTGCTCCTGAGACTCTGCTTTCCTGCCAGGGCTTCTGTCCCAGGGCCTAATTTCATTCCCTGTGGCTGAACCCGGCAGGTGCAGCCAAAAGGTAGCTGCTCCCCATGGCAGTGGCATTCATGCGCTCAGCCAGTCATCACTGCCCAGGGCCTGCCTTGTTTGGAGAGGATTTGGGGCGAAAATGCTCTGTAACTCAGCTTCACCCCGAGGTGGGCAGTGTCCTCGGCTGCACCACCAGCCACCTTCCCTTGTCTTTAGCACAGGTGAATTGTCAGCGTGAAGGGATTTGCCAGCCAATGACAGACGCATGCACACACCCAGATACACCAGGTAGAAAGATGACTCCACCCCACCCCCCACCCCCACTCTCCCAGGCCACCCTACCAGCCAGGCAGGGTACAGAACAAGTTCTTGGCTCAGCTCAGAGAAGTTTGGAGAGGAAATAATTTCAGTCCCAATCCTCTCCATGTGTTACCTGCACCCTTTCCCTTGCATTAATAACGAATATTTGAGAAAACACTACTGTCACTGTTGCCATTTTAGTTATTATCATGGTCACCTTCATCATGGTCCATACCTGTCACCATGACCACTGTTCCTACCTCTGCCAGCACCACTGTTGTCACCACAGTTACCACTGTCACCACTCACTACCACCACCATCACTGTTTATAACCTGCCAGGAGCTGGTTTAACACCAAAGGTATTGCTGTCAGGGGGATTCTGAATGTTGGGGGATGGGGCAGTGGTTCTTAGGGGAATGAGCCTTCTTGGGGCCTCTCAGACCCTACGGCATGACAGTTACCTGCGACCTTTGTGCTAGGCCGCTCACCCTGACATGATGGCCCAGGAACTGTGCCATGGATTTAAGTCGCTAAGGCTCTCCGTGCTTCTATTGCATGCACACGCAGTGGATATTATCCATCACCTGCCTCCACTGGGCAGTTCTGAGAGCAGAACAAGCCACACAGGCCAGGACACCAGCGCAGGGCCTGAGATACGGCTTCTGTTCCTTGCTCCTCTCCACCTCCCTCTTTGGACAACACCCTGTGCCCCCAGTGTCACTGAGGAAGACCAGAAAGGGAATGGGCAGTGTCCACTATTCAGTCCCTCCATCCACTCTAGTTCAGAGCCCCAGGGTCCCCAGTCTCCTGTGACAGGCAGGGCTGAAGTGGGCCTGTGTGGGCACAGGAGGCACAGCCCAATTTTACAAGTACGAAGTATTATGATTGCATTGATTTCTATCATAAATCATATTTCCTATCTCCTGCCTTTCTCTCCCGCACCCCAAGTTAAGCCTTGGTATTTTCTTTAGCTGCTGCCACTGTGGAGCCTGGAGATGATATTAGGATAATGATGATAAATTTTACCCTGATGCCAAGCCACTCCCTCTGTGTGGGGTGGGGACATGTTTGTCCCACAAATGGACCTCTTGCCTGGAAACTGAGGACTTTCTGGGGACCTGGGGGAGGGAGAGTACTTGCCTGTGCATGGCCATGTGGGTCCATGTGTGTGGGCCCGTGACATTTGTATGAGCAGGCATGTGTATCCAGGCATCTCCTTATATATGTACAAAGACCTGCAAGGCTTCTTGAAGGGTGACCTGTGTGTGGACACATGGTCACCTCCCTGCCAGTGGATGAATACCTTGCAGAAGGGGACAGGAGTGGGGTGGGGGGAGTCAAAGTCAGTTCTGGGGCTCCCAAGGACCAGCTGTCCCTGGCCTTAGGATTCCCAGTGACTTGGGATTTTGTGTGTCCCCTCATTTGCCTCACACACTGCGTGCTGCATGCTGTCTCTTTGCTTTGTCATACCCTGCCCTCGTGAAGATCTTTCAGTGTCTCCTTGTCAGGCAGTCGAGATGGAACCTCCCACTCTCTTGACTCCACTGCAGCACCCAGCCTGGCTTGCGTGGTAGATGCTGGTGCACATATTCCTACAATCTCTGGCCTCAGAAATCACCCTGAACTGCGATCAATACTCAGGCTGGGCGCTCATCCTGACCTCAGAAAATGCCACATTGAGTAGGAGAATGAAGTTAGTTTATCACTTATGCCTTCACTAACTGGGCTGGACTCCATACTGACTCACTGGGACCCCTGAGGCAGGTGACAAAGACACTGGGCACCTAAGCGTAGCATTATGGCATTTCTTTAAAACCCTCATAGTGTGGGAGTCCCAGGGGAGCCTGTAGGTGCTCTGAATTGGGGGCCTCTTCTGGAACAGGAAAATGGCTGAGTGGGACCACTGTCTTATATTTAACTTTTCATCGTTCATTCATGTATTCACTCACTTATTAACCCACTCAACAAGTACTCCTGGGTGGGTGTAGTGGCACATGCCTATAATCCCAGAATTTGAGAGACTGAGGCAAGGGGATTGTTGTGAGTTCGAGGCCAGCTTGGCTTCACAGTGAGTTCAGGCCAGTCTGGACTATATAGCTAGACCCTGTCTCAAAACAAAGACAAAAACAAAAACAACATTCAACTGTCTTCTCTTGTCCCCTAGTCCCACAGGTTTGATAGACCCCGGCAGTCAATGCCCTCTCTCGCTTCCACACCATGGCCGACTGCACTCACATCCCTGGGCAGGGTCTGCAGATTAGATTTTCTCCAAACGGCTCTCATTCTTGAGCACTGCATCCCTACTGATGGAGATGACTGTGACAGTGAGTCACACTTTCAGAGACACCCACAGATACTGGCAACAACCTCCCAGTACCTTCCAGAGCTCAAGCAGCCCTGGCGTGAATGCCTCCAGTGATGAGAAGCTCACTGCACCCATGAGTCAGCTGTCTCTGACTTTGGACTCTCTCTCATTGAGGCCAAGCTGAGGTCTGAGCCACACGTAGGTCCCACTGCCCAGCTCCCACACAGTCATTTAGGTAATGCCTCACTTCTCTTCCTATTGGTTGAAGAGAGATGGGGCGACAACCTGGGTGCACAGGGAAGGGAGCTGCCCTTGAGACTCACTGGTGCAGGCGCCATGGGGCCTGCATAGGGGAGGGCAGGGCTTTGGCTGTGACCTGCAGACAGTGAATTCCTCAGTTTGTATACCCAGGATCTGTGGGTGTGGCTGGGTGTGTGTTGGGGGTTTGTAGGGGAGCAGTCTGGGTTCCACCCCGAGGAGGCAGCAACCTTGACAGCAGTGTTCACATCCATGCGTCCTTCTGGATCCCCGTTATAAGGGAAGTGTCTGGAGGGTGGGAGACATCAGGGTTTTGGCCCCAGCTCTGGGGCCAGGGTATGGCAGGGCCACATAAGTGGCAGATGGTTCACACAGGAGCAGCTACTGTTCCAACAAAGGCACAAGCCCCTTTGAAGCTTGGGAAGTGACTTCGGTTCCAGCAGAGGCCTCAGACTGCCTTTCTGAGAGCTCCAGAGGAAACCTGGCCTGGGGTGGAGCCGGGACAAGTGACCACCTAGCTCCTTTCTGACCCTGGGATTGCAGGATGAGAAAAAGAAAGTGCTCTTCGGAGCCAGGAGGGCAAGGGTCTTGGTTGTAGCCCTGCAGTTCCTGGCTGTGTAGCTTTAAATTGGCATCTTGACTTGGCTAAGCCTCAGTTTCCTCACCTGTAAATTGAGAACTGATAATTCCGAGATCTGAGGGTTGCTGAGGGAGAGGATTAATCAGACATTCATATGCAGCTTCTCACAACAGTCAGTTAGCTCTCTAATGGAACCCAGATACCATCAAGTTCAAGATTCTCTTCCTCCAGGAAGGCTGTCACGATGAACTCTGTATCTAACTGATCTGGGTGTGCCAGGGCTCACACACCCTCCTGGCTGTGGTTAATCTGTAGATAGGATCTGCAGGCTGCATTGTCTGTGAGTCTCACAGTGGTGTTCACTGTGTGTGTGTGTGTGTGTGTGTGTGTAAATCCCAGTCTCCTCCCAGCAGGAGGAAAGGGGGACAGTGGAGCTCATCCTAGGTGTGGTCCTCAGTTGCTTTTCTTTTCTGCCGGTGCCTTCTAAAGCCATCCCTGCCAATTTTGTCCTGGAGGACCTATGAGTATTCCTGTCATCAGGGAATTTAGACTGGGTATAAATGATCACACACACACGCACACGCACACACACGCACACACGCACACGCACAGCCTCTCCATCTCCTCCCGAGGTTTCTTGCTGTCCAACAGCAGTCCCAAGGGCTGCATAAAGATAACAAGCAACCTCTGATTAGGTTCAGCCTGGGGTGTGCAAGGGTCAGAGGGCCTGAGAGCAGGCGTTGGAAAGAGCGCCCAGGTTGCCTTTCCTATTGCTGCAGCCCTGGTGAGAAGGACCTGGGATCAGAGGGGCAGAGGCAGCAGGACTTGGAAGTGGGCATCTGGCCTGCCCTGCCCAGAGTGCTGCACTGCACCCCTCACCCCCCAGATAGGGGAGGGAGCCTGTTCTGCCCAGGTAGTGCAGCACAGAGGCCAGGTGGGGTGGGAGGAAGTCCAGGTCCCTGCAGCCAGCTGCTACTTTCTGGAAAACAATGGGTTGGGGTGGGGTGGGGAACTGATAACTAATGCCGAGCTGATATATACAAAGATGTGCTATGAGCCACACAGGACAAAACCAACTGGAGGGAGCTTTAATTTGACCAGTCCTCGCCAGGCATGGTGACACACACCTCTAACCCCAATAGTCTAGGAGGCTGAGGCAGGAAGACCCCACAATTCAGCCAGGCCTGGACAAATTGGTGACTTGGTGAGCCCTGTCTCAAAAGAAAAAATAAAAAAGGGCTGGGGATGTAATTCAGTGTGAAGGCCCTGGGTTCAATCCTCAATGCAAAGAGAGGAAGGAAGGAAGGAAGGAAGAAAGAAAGAAAGAAAGAAGAAAGAAAGAAAGAAAGAAAGAAAGAAAGAAAGAAAGAAAGAAAGAAAGAAAGAGGCCAAGCAGTGCAGCAAAGCCCTCCACGGGACCGGTCACATGAGCTTCCCCCGGTGTCCTGTCTCTGGTGGTCCCCGTGGACACAGGTGATTATGGGGCCATGCACACAGGAGCTGTCTGCAGAGCACCCTGGTTCTCACACCAGGAAGGAGGTTCCAAGGGCCTGCGTCAGCCTGGAGCTGAGCGCAGTGTGACCTCAGGAGGGAACCGGCAACAGGCTGAAAACAGAGCGGGCCATGGGAGCACATAGAAGCTGTTGGCTGCGGTTGCACTTGTGCCGCTTTAAGAGAAGTATTCTCTACCTTCGTGCTCTAAATTTTATTTGGTGAGAAGAGAGAGAAAAGAAGTGTGAATGGGAATGACTGTCTGCATCTGTGTGTATCTGTAGGAGCTCTGCCACCCGTCCTTTTGTGCATTTAGGGGTGAGCCACTGTGTCAAGAGCTGAATGGTGCGTGTGCGTGTGTGCGTGTGTGTGTGTGTGTGTGTGTGTGTGTGTTTGTGAACAGAGCGAGCAAGGAGGGGTGGGATCGCCACTTCTGGGTGTGACGTCCCAAAGATGAGAACCTCGGAGCGTGCAGCACTGCAAACGACCACCAGATGGCGCGCAGGTGCAGTGTAAGGGCTAAACTGTGTTCCTGGGTTGGGCTTTGTGTTCTACCTCCTGCCTTCCAGGGCTGGGCGTGGGGAATGACGGGAGTGTGTGCATGTGAGGGTAGGATGGGACTACCTGGCTAAGGACTGGGTACCTGTGTGTGTATTGGGGCGACCACTCTGAACATACTGCCTCCGGGCCATGACTGCCTGGCACAGTCCACACCCCGTGGCCTGCAAACACTGGTTCTCCAGGAATCTGTGAGTGGGTAAGGTGGTGTGTGTCTCATACAGCAGCAGGCCTGGAACTATCACCAAGCAGCTTGTCACCCATTCTTGAAGGACTTCTCTAGGAAGCTCTTTGGGGCTCCCAGCATCAATCTCTCGCCCTCATTTCCTCTTTCTCTGACTACCCCTTGCCTGGGGGTACTGGAGCCGCACTGTTTAGTAATCACTCGGTGTGGTTCATTCATGAGTCTCCGTAGAGAGGTCAGGTCCTGCAGGGCAGTTTGAGCCTAGGACAGGGCAGGACACCCAGAGTGAGGAGCACATTTCCAAGTGGCCTGCTCCGCAGGGTCGCAGGGAGCCAGGGCCAAGAACAGCCTCAGCCAGCAGCCAGCCTGGGGCAGAGACAGTGACTTCCTGGGGTCTGGCACACTGTGGGAGGGGCACTGGGGTGCTATGAGAGAGACGGGCTTGGGTGAGAAAGAGGCAACACTGAGTGAGCTGGCCGGGACAGATTTTGAGACCAAAGGTGGGCCATCTGCTTTTAGGCAGGCACAGAGAGGTGGCACCACAACTCCCCTGCAGCAGGAGGACCTACAGGTGAGCTCTGGGAACACTGGCCTGGAGGGAGCCTCTTAGAGTGCAAAGGGACCCTGGCTGTGCGTGGCTCCCCGTTTCTCACCGTGTCTAGCTATCTGTGTGTGAAGCCTGTATTGGCAGAGGGCTCTCAGCTCTCAGACGCATGCGAACCCGAGGATAGGAGCTGTCACCATTCCCATTTGACAGACAGGGACACAGGGCCCTAGGGGTGGGGACTGTCTCTTGCAGCCTCCAGGATTGGAAGCTCCCTCCCTTTTGGAGACTATCAGAGAGAGGAATGGTGCCCTCCCTGAGTCCATCAGTGTCCTGCCCAAATTCCCCTCCACCTGCTGGCACCTGACACTGTCTTCCTGTAGGTCCACAGCCCACTCAAGCCCTTGTTTGCCAGATGCAGGAGGGTCGAGGAGAGTGAGTTAGGGAAAGCAAGTGGAATTGAATTCAAGCATTATTAGGTTAAGTCAGAGCTTGTCCTGGCAGGGGCAGACCCACTGGCCACTCCCCAAATGGGAACTGCAAGGAGGCTGCCTCTCTCTCATTTTCATTATTCTTTAAGGAACCCCAAATAGGACAAAACTGACAAAGAGGGGGATAGGAGAGGGAGGAAAAGAAGAGAAGGGACAGAGAGGCAGGGAGAGCCAGGAGGAGATGCCAGGGAGCCAGGGGCAGAGTGAGGGACAGACCAGAGAGAAAGAGGGTTGTCTGGAGGGCAGGTGGCCTGTAGCCTAAGGGGACTCAGCTCCAGGGAGGCACAGAGCCTGGGGACCTCGGTCGGGGCCACTTGGACAGGGCTCAAGGGACCCTCCCTTGAGCACCTTAGGTCTGGGCGTGGCAGAACCCCTTGTCCTGTAGCCTCAGAGGGAGAAGCCTAGGGAGCTCCCTGGGGGGTGGCTGGGCATCAGGAAGCTGTGGGGTCCCAGAGTGCAGGGTGGGGCCCTCTGTGATCACTGGCTTTTGGGAGTGGCCTAAGGAAATGTCTGGCTCCTCCAGATTGAAGAAAGAATGCAAACGGTCCCCACCCTGCGATCTCTCTGCTCTCCCAAGAGAGTCCAGCTCGAAGAGCTGGGTGCCCCACGGAGGTGGCTCAAGGAAGTTCTGTCACTCTAAGCAGGTGCCTGGCCCACTGCACCCCAGGAGTTCTGTCCCAGTTCCTGGAGTGGCAGCTGAGCAGGTTACACGTGTTTAATTACTAGTAATTAAAGAACTGACTGTTCCAAGTGGGGCATCCTGGGGAGAGCTGCGCTGTGCCTGTCCCCTGGCCTGGCATGGAGGCCAGCTCCAGGGTCCCCTGCTGTGCTGTTGAAAATGAGGGCTTCTCTTCCAATGGGAACTGTGCCTATCCCATGTCCTCTAACTGGCCACACCAGTGCCCACCGTCAGAGCATCATGCCATTGAAGGAGTCAGGGTCCCCTTCCACGGTACACCACTTGGAACATGCTAGGTCAGAGGGAGGGAGGGGCCTCCCTGTGGAAGACCCAGGGAAGACAGGGTTTCAGGTCTGGGGGTGGGAGGAAGGTGCGGAATGAATGCAGAGTGTAAGTACATGGGATGGATTCACCAATTTCATAGCTGACATCCCAGAATTGACTTTTGGTCTTCAGAGGACTGAGGTTCAGTCAGAACCACTATACGCCAGGCTGAGATGATCTAGCCCTGTGCACCATTGAGTGTGGGGCAGGAGGAAGTGTGTGTGTGTGTGTGTGTGTGCACGTGCTCACGCACAAACTCTGTCAATAATGCCCAGGTGTGAGAGCTGCAGGGACTGGATAGGGGAAAGTGGGGTGCCCAGTTTAGATAGGACAGCTGGAGAGTGTCTCTGAGGTGACACAGAGGATGAGGAGGGGAGATGCAGTTGGGGGAGAAGGTAGCAGCCTCTGGGCAGTGAGAGGTGCTGGTGCAGAGGTGGGATGGGGGGTCAGTGGGCAGTGCCTGGCAGGTGTGAGGAGGCTGGGGCTGCTGTACTAGGGGCAGGGCAGGCAGAGGGGGCAGCGGCTGGGCTGCACATTTCTCACTGCACTGTTGGTGGTGTTAGTTCCCTGACCTGTGGAGAACAGAGCAAGACAGCAGGTGAGAGATGGACAGACAGGCACCGGTGCAAGGGCTAAAGGAGACAGGAGTGGGGGTTGCAGACCAGCTGATGGGGCGTTGGGGAGGTGAGGAGGGAGGCTTGCCAAAGTGATATGGGGCTCCCAGGGTGGGCGGAAGCCTCACTGTAGACAGCACTGGGGAGAGACAGACAGGACCCAGTCTGGAGTGTGAGTCTCCAGTCTTCCTGTCGCCCCACCCTCCCTGGCCGAGCGACTTGGTGACAGCGGCCACGCAGGGAAGATTTATCCGTGGCCCTCTTGTGGAAGATGCTGACGCGCTGCTGTGCTCATCAATCAGGGCAATGTTGGGCCAATTATTCATTTATTAATAAGGGGTGTGCGAGCCCATCCCCCGCCACTGCGCTCCACCCTCTGTGCCTGAGGCTGCTTTGATCCCAGAGTGTCCTAGAGATGCCCACGCTCCGCCCTGGCCCCCACAATGGCCCGCAGGCAAGCTGCACACTCTGCTGGACACCCCTCCATGGCCTGTCCCTCGCACCACTCTCCTGAGCACCCGTCTTGGGGAGCTGAAAAAGCAGCTCCTGCCCCGGGCACCTGGCGAAACGGGTCAGACGAAGCAGGCCCTGGGCGCCTGTGCGCATGCGTGTCAGGAAGGCGGGTCCAGCGCCACAGAGGAGCTTCCAGGCCGCTGGGCCACTCCTGCCCTTCTCTCTTGCCTGTGCAGTGTCCTCACCACTGGCTGCCTCTGCCTGCTCCCTTTTCTCTCTCTTCTGTAAACAGTCTTTTGGAGAACGCACAGAAATTGGCTGCCATTTGACTCCTTTTAGGCTGGGTTTGCTCATCTGCGAGGAGGTCCAGGGCCCTTCACCTGTGTCACAAGCATAAGTGATCACACCTGCCACCCTTGCCCACTCATAGGCCTGCGCCAGGCCACTCTCAGCTCAGCTCAGCTCAGCTCACCTGGCTTCTTTGTTTCTTCTTTCCCACCAGAGCTCTCTTCCTCCCTCCCTAGGGCCTGAGGACACAATTTTTTTTTTTTTGAAAGGCAACGAGAAGTTATGTTGATTTGCTCCACAAGTGCCTACTGTGTACGAATGGTAGCCTGGCACTAGGGATGCCTGCGGAGTGAGACACAGGTCTCCCCTGGACCCATAATGCAGACAGGTGAGCTGAGAGTCAGACAACAGTTTGGGCCAGGCCGGTCAGAGCTGCAAGGCAGTGAGTGTAGAGGATTGCTCTGGGGTGGGCGGTGCTGGACGGATTTCACAGGCAGGAGATGGTTGGGGGCAGGGTCCAGGCATGTGGGCTAGCCCTGCAGAGATGCGTGGCCACTGGGAGGTGTGTGATGCCCCTGGTCTTGCTCTTCGGCAGCCTCCACAGGGCGGGGATAGGAGGCCTTGAAGTCAGGATGTAGGGGTGGAGTTCAGGAAAGAAACATGGTAGAGAAAGACCTAGAATTTAGAGTCTAGGTGGATGAAGGGCCCTTTACAGCCAGGGTTAGGTACATAGAAAGGGACAGAAGCCCTGTCCCCACACTGACAAATCACACATGGAGAACAGATTGCCTGCAGCCATGAAGCAAAAGAGGGAAAGACCAAGAGCAGCCTCATGAACATTACTTGACTATTCCTGAAAATTCCCACCCAAGAAAAGAAAGGCGCAAACAACCTTAATCCAGAAACTGCCTGAAAATTCACATTTCCAAACATCTACCACCCAGCTTCCCCTGCCCAGCACAGCAGCTCACTCACCTGGGCACACCTGCTGGCCTGGGAATGGCCCTGTGCTAGACTCGCCTGCTTCAAACTCCCGCCTTGCTGCATCCACCACTTCCAAGCCTGTTGGGTACCAATCAGAACCCCACATTGCAGACCCACATTCTTCCAGACCCCCAGCCCTGTGAACATCCTCCTTTTAAGACTTCACAAGGACCACCGAGCTAAGTACTGTCTTCCACTGAGACAGGCAATAAACTTGGCTTTGCTTAATTAGGATGAAATCGGATGTTCTTTGGAGAGTTTCTTTCTCCCTTGGAGGCTGGAAGGCTGAGCATGTCTGACTCTAGGATTCTTTCTCACCCACGACTCTAGAGTTCTGGGATCCCCAGGCCCAGAGTTCATGGCACCTCTGAGCTGAAGTCCTGAAGTCACAGAGGGGAAAGGGCATGAGTCAGACCCCTACAGTAGCATCTGCAGGTCCAGCGCGCTGACCTGGCCACATCTTTGATCTCTGGGAGACCCCACCCCGACACCTTCTCCATACTGCCTTCAAGGTGACCCAGTATCCCTGCCGGTCACACCGTTACCCACTTTCCCCCCTTTGTCTTTCAGGGTTTTATTTTTGGCCAGGTAATTAGCATAGCTCTTCTCATTAATATTATATTTAAAAAAGAAAAGGTGCTGGTGGGGGAGAGGGGCTGGGAGGGAGGGGCTTTCGCCTGCCAGTAATTGTCTTGACAGCCGGAGATCCTGGTGCAATGACAGTCTACTTTAAGTGGCCCAATTAGCATAAGAAACGGCTCACCAAAAGTTCTGAAGGCATCGTGTTGATTAATGCAATTTATCTTGCAAACCAGCGGCAGACAGCTGAATCGCTGCTAATGATTATTATATACATTTATACACATTATGTACATGTGGCCTCCTCTCCAAGAAAACGATGCCTCTCCCCTCTCCTTTTGCCTCTGCCCTCAGGCCTCCTGGCCCAAAATATCTCAGGATAACTCCACCAGCCCGGAGCCTCCAGCTCAGGATTCCAATTGACTGCGTGTATCCTCAGTTCCAACTTCCTGGTCACCCAAAATGGGTTGTCTGTGACATGAGGGGGCTGGCTTTACCCTCATATTGAGCCAGTATCTAGACTAGAGACAAAGCTCTCGGGAATGATTTCCGCTGCTCAGGGGGGTCAGCTCGGGAAGTCCAGACAGGGGCGACTGGATATACCACAAGGTTACACACTCAGTCCCAGCATTGCAACACGGGTGTGTGGCTTGTGGCACTGGCAACATTCACCTCCCTCCCTCCCATGCAGCCATCTCCTTGGGCTGGAAGCTGTGAGATGTTGTCCTGGATGCTGCAAAAGCTGGCTTTGCCTTGTTAGTTATCTGTCTCCTTCCAGGCAGGGCCAGGACACGAACACCAAAGCAAACCACCAAGCAGGTGACCATGATGGCTGCCACTTCTCAGCGTTCCCCTCATCCCAGGACCATCCTAAGAGCTTACACCCTGTCCATCCTCGTCAGCCCCTCCTCTGCAGGAAAGAAGTGTACTAGTCTGGAGCTGGTGTCCCCTCCATTACTTGCTATCTCAGTGGTCAATTTTAGGTTAGAATGTGGAAGTGGGCGTCCTAGGCAGGGGGCGACAGGCACTGGCCCAGAGGACAGAATCTGCCTCCCAGAGGTAGGGGGGAAGGCTCAGGTGGGAAAGACCCCAGGGAGGAGGCATCTGGGGATCCCAGGTGATAGGGCCAAGGCACAGAGGTGCTTGGCTGTGAGTGCAGGCACGTTGCATTGGTGCAGAGTGCTGCCTGACCATTGGTTCAGATCGGGGCTTGTGACGATGAATAAGATGGGGCCTTTTCCCTAGGGGCTCAGAGCCCAGGAATAAGCTTGATAGGGCCTCATGGATAGTGCACAACCCAGGAGGCAGGCTACACTGAGTCAGACCTGGGACAGTGGTGAGCAAGTTGTTGGCAGCTGAGAAAGGATGTGAGATGACAGGGTGGGGTGTGAGAAGGACAGTGCGGCGTGGGGAGGGGAGGTTGGAACAGGGCTGTGAGGCTGGGAGGACCATTGGGGCTTGGAGGAAGCTGGCAGTAAGGGCACTCAGGACAACATGCTAGGGATCTGGTCTTCATGCAAGAGGGACCAGAACTGTCCAAGGGGACTTGAAGGCTGGGTAGTGGTGCTGTAGATAGTAGTAAGGGCATTCGGAGGAAGAAGGTGGACAGCTGGGGGTTGGGGCGAGTACTGAGTTTGTTTTAAACTCTGCTCATGCTTCAGGTAGAGATGTAACACAGACTGTGGGCTGGTGGGGGCAGGTGTGAGCTTTTAATTTGTTCCTTAGGATTTAGCTTCCAGGGGAGGAACTGACCCGTGCTGAGCACCTGCTGTAGTCCAGGCAGGCTGCCAGGGATTGATTCTCCTTCCTGACAATTGTGTTAGAAAGTGCTATTATCCCCATTTCACAGATGGACAAACTGAGTCTCAGAGCATGAACTCCCAAGGTCACCAAGTGAGCATATGCTGAGCTTTGCCCCATGCCACTGGACCTCCAAGATGGAGAAATGAGGCACCATGAAGCGAAGTGTGCATGCCTAGGGCATGGAGGGCTTGGGCATTTTCACCTTCACCTGGTTCCTGGAGAATAGAGTGATGCCCTGTGAGTAGATGGTTAGGACAGTTCCTCTGTGGACCTGTGCTTGGCTGCATACAAATATAGACTGGAAGACATTCTGGCTTCCATGGGTAGGGAAAGATGTATTCTCTGCAAATCCTCATCCATTTTGGGCCAGGATCTAAACTTAAAGATTTTCCTGGGCTGAGTGGTCTCCTCCTTCCTTCTGCTCGCTTGAGTCCACCCCGAGGACCTTAGATGCCTGCTCTTGGCAAGTTGGGGCCCAATGCAGGGTCCTGGAGAGAAAGAGCCCACTAGGCTCCCTGCTGGCCTCCTGTGCAGCCCTCTGCCCCCAGGGAGACAGGCTGCAGAGGCTCCAAAGCCCTTACTGTCCAGAGCATTTTGACGATTCTGGCTGCGCGGGAGCCAGGAAGCCCGTGAGTCCTCATATGTGTGGAGAGAGAGGTCCTCTAAGGAGGAAGGCCTTTCGCCTCTCAGCAGCTCTTTCTGCAGACTGGAGGGTAGGGTTCCTCACGTCAAAATGGGGCTCACTGGTTGTGCTGTGTGTGAGCTTAGAAATCCTTGATGTGTCTGCGTCAGACAGGACTTGTATGCGATTGGGATAGAGACAACGTGAGCCTGTTTGGGGGTGTGAGGTGTGTGTGTTCCAGAGTGTGCTGTTGCATCTATCTCTGTGTGTACGTGTGCCTTGAGGTCAGCGTCTACAGGCTTGGGAGGTGAATATACTTGAGAAGATGAAAAATGCCTAGTTGTGTCCAGGACTGCATGTGACATTTTTGAGTGTGTGTGTGGGGGGGGCCCTGCGTGCTATAATATGACCAACTGCAAACTTTAACTGAAAACCAGGGGAAGGGAGCAGGTCACTGGACCTGAGTGGGTGTGGGTGGTGTGAGCCCAAGCAGGTCTCCTGGTGGAGGAGGTTTCTGAGCCCTGGACTCACATACTCCTCCCCCAGATGGGGCCAAGAGGCAGCCAAAGCCTGGTGTCACAGGGCCCTGTCCTCTGGGGCCAAATCAGCCAGAAGCTGGCACTCCCTGTGGGACAGGGAGATGGGACTGCTTGTCCTGCCCGAGCAGCCTGTGTGTTCCCTCCACAGGTGCCGGCTCAGAGCCTGGCCCCAGGGGCTGTGGGGAACTAGCTCTCTGGCTGTGCTGAGACTCTCGTGTTCTGGTCCTGGTGGCAACCCCTGGCCCTCTTTGGGCTTCCTTCACTGTTTCTATCCAGAACCACTGACCAACAGACGAAACCACCACGGGACCATCCAAGGCACCCTGTTGAGATTTTTCTTTTTAATAGGAAAATATAACGTGGCACTCATCCACTTTAAAAATGAACAACAGAGTACATAAAACTTGATTTAATAAAGACACCAACTAATAAAATATTTGTGTGTTATGGTAATTGAAGGGAGAGTGACAGAAGGGTGGTGAGGAGGCAGCAAAGAGGAGGAGAGGGAGGGACCCAGCAGGGGGATGGGGAGGAGGAGGAGCCAGGAGGGCAGAGGTGTGCAGAGGGGCGGGAGGGAGGGACGTGGAGCCAGAGCTGCAATCCAAAGCACAGAAGGGTCCCAGAGGAGCAGGGAACAGCCTCACGAAGGCCCTTGGGCCGTGGTGGCCGCACACTTCACTGCTGTTCTTGCCAGTCCCGAAGGTGTTGTATGAACCAGCCTAGCTGAGCTTGGTCCCTCCAGGGTGGGCCCAGATCTCTGCAGGCACTGGGCATCATGCAGGATACTGGTGTCCATGTTCCACGCTCTCCCCCACACTGTCAAAACCTTGGCCTGAGCTCTCTGAAATGACCAGGGCAGCCTCGGAGCGTTCCCTCTACTGTGCCCCCTCTTCTGCCCGCAGCCTGCCCTTCCTGCAGGATCCCAGGGCCCAGAAGCCCACTAATTCCTCCCTACCCAACCTTCCACCTGCCCCAGGCTCCTCTCACATCTTCACATTATGCCTTCACACGTTGTGGTCTGATATTTTTTAAGTCTGAAATGTGTCTGGGGACCACACAGGCTTGTGTGAAGACTAGGAAAGATCTTGAGGGGAGTCTGGGGTGCCAGTGAAGGATCCAGAGGACCTGAGGCCCGGGAAGGTCTGAGAACATTGCAGGCGGAGGCAGCTGCCAGGGCCAAGGCAAACACAGAGAGAAGGAGCCTGTGCCCCGTGTGGCAGCGGCTGACAGTGCGGCTGGCAGGCAGCAGGACCTCCCAGGTTGTCCCATCCGGTGTGCTCTACCTGCCTTCGAGTCTTCACCGAATGTGGGCACAGCAGCACACGCAGCTGCATGCATGAAGGCGCATGAGCTGCCGGGTCCTGGCTTGAGCAGGCCCTGACTCAGCTGCTCCAGGACCACAGGCTCCTGGGGACACGGGGTGTGTCTGGCTTGTTCCCTGTGGCCAGACACATAGCCACCTGAGTCCAGTGGATGAAGGGAGAGGACCCTCTAGCCAGACACCGTAAGGGCCAGGCAAAAGGTAAACCAAGCCAGGCCTGTGGAGCTCGCAGCCCCTGTGGGAGGTCTTGGCATGCAGGAGAGAACACGGTTTCTGGGTGTGGAGCTGAGCAGCTGGGGCATCTAGGAGCGGTGGAGCCGTCATTATTACTCTCAGTCTGGAGCTGCCTGGTCTCCCTGCTCAGCTCTGCAGGCTCCGTGCCATCCCGGCCTGTGGGCACTGCACCACCCCCTCCCCACCATGGACTCTCACCCTCTGAGCCAGGGATGGAGCCTCCCAGAAACACCCGGTAAGCACCACTTGTCACCAGGTCCCAAGTCTCACCTGACGCTGGAACTCAGGATGCCAGTGGGACCAGCTGCCCACCCAGCCTGCAGGCCAGGCTCCCACGGGGCCTTTCCCATGGAGAAGGCCTTGGGCCATCTCCCATTAATAACAGCAGGGGTGAGAGCCCGCGGCGGGGAGCCAGACCCCCAGCTCCAGCCCTTCGTGTAACAAGCAGGCGGATCCTACTTAACTCCTAGTGCAGAGCCGTGAGGAAACTGAGGCCCAGACGTGAAGTCACTGACCCAAAGATGCAGCAGGCAGCTTGGAGCCTGCATGGAGGGGCCCCACTCCAGGTCTAAGCTCCTACCGACCAGCGTCCTCCTGGCGGATGGAGGTCTTTCTGATGGCTTTCCAGGGTTTTCTGGACTGGCTTCTGCTGCTTTCTGTCACTGGGGCTCAGAAAAGCATGGTTCCTTGGCAAGCAGAGTACTTTGAACTGAAGGGCACTGGGAAGGCCACAGAAAAAAAGTCTCTCTGGCTGTCTCCTGCCTTCCTGTCTGTCCCCCTCCTTCTCCTGGGAACTGAGTCATAGAAACCAAAATTCCTCTTCCCCAAGGTGGGTCATAGAAACCAGAGTTCCTGTCCCCATGACAAATCCTAAAACCTAGGAAGGTCACCCTCTTCTTTCTCCTTTGAAAATCCTCACTGGGGTCATTGGGGGTCCTGCTCATGCTTGGGGGGATGGATGCTGCAGAGGCCTGGAAGACTGATCTGAAGGGTCACAGAATTTCCCCTTAGGCTGATGACATGAAATCACAGTTACAGGCAGCTGAGTTAATTAGAAATATTATAGGTAGTTAGACACAGCTAGGTCCTCAAAGGAGCCAGTGCAGAAGCCAAGATACCATGCAACTGTGGGGGAGACAAAAACTTTCTGCTGTGGGCCAGCTCTCAAGACAAAAGGCAAAGCAAATACACCCATATCCTAATGATTGGTATTCAAATAGTTCCCTATCACCCAGAGGAAGTCAGGAGTCACCATTGCAACCTGCCACAGGAAGTCACCGCTGTTAAGCGTGCCTGCTTCTTATGTGACTTGCTCCGCCATTTGTTCTCGATTTAATCAATTTTACCTGAACAGCTAATCTTATTGGTTGACCACAGTTCTGTCCCACTTTATGCCCACTTTGTGAGTTCCCATTTTTCCCCACCTTGGACCCATCTAACTTCACCATTTTACTCTATAAAAGTCCCTAGAAAAGACAGTCTTTGCCAACCCGCTCGGGACCCCTTCTGTTTTTTCAGACAAAAGCTTTCTTTCTTTCAATAAATATTTTTGCTGTTAACTTCCACTGTTCCTAAAATTCATTCTTTGATTTTAGAGAACACAAACTAGTGCTGGGCATTTGGTAGGTCAGGAGTTTCATTGCCCTGTATCAACACTTTTTCATCCAATCATGTTTCTACATGACTGTCTATTCTCCACCAACTCTAAGCATAAAAGGAGTTTTGCATGTATCTTTGGTCATTTCTGGCTCCCATGTCATGTGAAACTTACATGAAATAAATGTGTTGTGCTTTTTCTCTTTTGTTATAGGAGAGCCGCCATGATCCTTACGAGGGTTGAGGAAGGCAGCATGCTTTCCTGTCCCACAGAGGGTAAGTTTGGGGATCACCATGAGACATAGGTGGAAACTCCAGGCCTGGAACTGAAATGCAGCTCCAATATATAGAACCATGTGACTGTGTAAAACTGCCTAGGCTTGCTCCATCTGTGGGGTCCTGTGCAAGATGAGAGTACTGTCACCATCTTTATGGTACAGCGAGGATCAGTGAGGACATATGTTATAAAATGGGGATCAGCGCCTCCTGAACTTATGGGAACCAGTGCCATGTTGGAACTTAGGGCACTGGGAAACCAAGAAACTGGCTTGCCTCCCTGGTGAGTGGCTGTGAGCCTACCGGCACTAACAAGTGGGAGCCAGAGACCTGAGCATCTCTTGGGAGGTTGACCATATGCAATGTAGCAAATAGGGGAGAGTTCCTTCTACCATCTCTTGAAGGCAAATATTTTTATCACTGTTTTGCTTTGTCCTGATTAATGATATTGCTCTATTCAATATTCTGTTTTGCTAAGTTCTATAATGTTCTGTATTCCCTATGATTTTGCTATACCTGATTGAAAGAATGGCTGTTGTGAAGATAACTAGATATACTATAGTACCTATTACTGTTATCCTGGTGACCTGCTGTGGGGTTCTGTGCCAATTTCACTGCACTGTCTCGGTTGGCTTTGTTCTATCTTTTTCTGTTGTATTTTTCTACCATCAAAATAATAAAAAAAAATTTTTAAAAATGGGGTGGCCCATGATAGGTACTCATTAAACTACAGTTGGCCCTGGCAACCCTCTGCTACAGGGTCTGCAGCAATGCTGGACATACCTGAAGCCTTGGATTTTCTGCTTGAGAAGCCCACACCAGTAGGAAAGCAAGTTGTCATTTGTGCCGGCCCATTTGCCCTTCTGCAGAGGTGTTATCTTTGGAGGTGTTTCTTTGCCTCCAAAGACCTGGCTCAGCAAATATTGCCACTCAAAGGGCAGAGTTAAACCAAGAACCCACTTGGGAGACAGAGGGTTCAAAGATGCTCCAGAATTAAAATGGCTAGATGGGGTTTCTGCTTGGGGCTGTGGCTCCCTGGTGCCCTGCCTGAGGCATCTGGCTGCCATCCTGGCTCCTCTCTTTCCAGGAAGCTGGGATGGAGCTTGGCCGGCTGGGCAGGCAAGCCTGGTAAATGCAGCAGCCGCCCCATTAGCGAAGTTATTTAGACTTCTGTGTTAATGACTTCCCAGGACAGCACTCCTCCTGGAAATGCAAATCAAGCTGAGGTTGTTAACAAAATTAGCCTGCTTAGCTTGTCATGGCCCCCCTGCTAGGCTCCGGGTGCAACCTGGGCCCCACCCAAGTGAAGAGTTTGAGGTAGGTGGAAGTGGCCTGTGGTTTGCTTCAAACTCCCTGTTCTATTCTTGCCTTTTTCCCTCCTAAGAGATCACTGCCATTCATCAAGGACATTTTAAGTGGCTTTTAAAGTCTTTGCTCAAGTCTCATGGAAAGATTCCCCTCGGAGATGCCCAGCCAGGGGAGCAACCTGGCCCATTAGAGTGGCAGCGCCTGCTGGGGTGGGTGGATGTTCCTTCCCCCCTGAGAGGGTGAGGCGGGCTAGTGGTGGTGGTGGGGGCAGTCCCTGATGCCACAGGAGCAGGGGGTGACAGAGACCCAGGAGCTCTGATCCCAGCCCCACCGGTGCTCTGAGGTCTGACCAGTAGTTAATGGGACCAGTGTTAGTAAAACAAGCAAAGGGCTCAGGGGCGGGCTGGACAGGAGCCCACTGAACAGAGACAGAGGTTTGGTCAAAGCCAGCCCGGTGGCCCCCCTAATCCCCTAGGATCACAACAGATCTTCAGTTTGGCATCTCAGGCAGCTCTAACTCGGGCTCCAGCTCGAGACCTGCTTGTTCCATCCCCCTCCTCCTCTTTGCACCAAATGGCATTTAAATGTTAATCAAGTCAGGGCTGCAGCGGAGCCCCTCCCCAGCGGCAACCTAAGGTCAAGGCCAAGCCTGGGAGGCAGCCCCCTCTCTTTGGGATTGGCCATTCCCCAGTCTGGTGCTCAGGCCAGCAGGATGCAGGGCTTCTAGGAAAAGGCAAGGCTGGGGATGGGGTTGGGGAAGTAGGAGTGCAGCATGGACTCTGCCCTGCTTGACAACTTGCAGCCAGGGCATGAAGGGGTGGGGAGGGGTGGCATGGCTGCCACAGCCCAGCGACCAGAATTAGCCTGTGGGGCCCAGCTCTCCTTGTGTGCCCACCCCCCAGCACCCATGCCCTCCTTTCCTATCTCCCACCCTGTGTGTCCTGCAGCCTTTCTGCTCTGCTGTCCCCATCACCTGTCCTGGCCTTCTCTGCACTCCCTCTCCCCTCACCTGAGGTATCTGCTCTATGCATTTGTGTTTGCACTTGTTTGCACAGTCTGGACAGACGGTGGTCTGTACCTGGAGATGATATTCCGTTGGGGTGGGGCCCTCAGAAGAGATCAAGAGGTGACGCTCATGAAGGAGCTAGCACTCTATGCCCTTCCGGTGTCTTTCTTGATTTTCGCCTCCAGTCCTCCCTTAACCCTTATTTCTTTTGCTTCTTGTGCACACTTTGCACAGAGTGAGACCCATGGGGCAAGGGTCTGCCTGAGAGGCTACGTGAGCCAAGATGTGAGGCCTCTTTGGAGGGCCCTGGAGGGCGGGCCAGGGCTGGGCGAGCTTAGCAGGTGCTGAGTGCACTGTTCTGCCTTGAAGAAGTCATTAGTAGCTTCCTGACAAAAGACGAGAACTTCCCACCCAGGCAATATTTTCATGTACAGAAATTTATCATCTACCAGGACTTAGACAAGAAATAGGAAGGAGGAAGCATTTTTCTAGGTATCCAAAATCAACATAATGAAAATAAGTACAAACATTTTTCATGTGAGACATCTTCGCAGGCCTCCTCCGAGGACCTTGTAACTCTGATTTTAGGCAGAATGCTAACAGTATTGATAAACTGGGTCCTAGGAGAGATTATGGTTAGGACCTTGTGAGGGGTGGCAGGTGGCAGGTGGCACTAGAGAGGCTAACAGAAGCTGCCACCTGGCAGGGAGGATCAGAGAAAGGACAGGAAGGCTTGGTATAAATGCTAGCCAGCTAGGGGCTAGCCAGGTCTAGTGGTGCATGCCTGTAATATTGGCACTAGGGAAGCTAAGGCAGGACAATCACAGGTTCAAGGATAGCCTGGATTGTATAGTGAAACCCTGTCCCGAAAAACAGCAAAGCAAACAAAAGCTATGGGCTCTTGGTGAACCTGAATTCTCTCTGTTATTCAAGTAAATTATTTATTCTGGCTTCCCCCTGCCTAGAATGGCTGGACCAATGGACAGCCCCCAGAACAGTGCCCACCATCTCTGCCTCCAGCCCCTGCCTCATGCTCAGGACCAATACTGACTTCTGGCCTTCTCTGCTAGGTCCTCTGTGCCTGGTCCCTGGGATGTCCACTAGTCTTCATCAAGGTGGGAGGTGGCATGGGCAGCTGGGTGGGGATCATCTGTGGCACTGTGTCCCCAGGAACACATTGCTTCTAAAGCCTAGGGACCCTCTCAGAGGAGACCAGAGCAAGGGATTAGGGACCAGCCTCTTGGGCAGGTAGAGGATTCTTTGTTTTCTGAGCTACTTCATCCTTGGTTTCCTGCAAGTGGGAGTGTTGGAGGTTCTCCCATGAGGCACGATTTGCTGGGCTCACATTTCTACTCACTAGAGCATAATCATTGGGTGCAGTGCCTTGTACCTCCCCAGCCACCCTCTCCTTTGCAAGTTCCTGTCTGCCTTCTCTGGACCCCTCTCTTGTTGCCACAGGTCCATAAGTGCGTTGTCCTTACTTTGGGTTCTGTTTGCCAGTCTGGGGCAGGGTTAATGATGCGACCTCTCATTTCTCCTTGGCAGCTACCCAGAAACTGGCCAATCCCTGGGCTGGGCTCCAGGACACACCCTGAAATAGCAGATGCTCAAACTACAGCTAGGAAAGATAGCCAGCAACACAAGAATCCCTAAGTAGAGGATCAAACCCTGGGACAGCAGGCTTTATCTGGAGGTGACTGTGGTCTGTAACTATGGGGCTGATGGGCTTTCAGTTGAGGCATTGACCCCCAAGAACCCTCAACAGCAGGCACTGTCCACCAGCTCCAGTGTCCATGCAATCCGCAGAGAGGATTTGTCCTAAACTCAGATGGACAATCATTTTTGGTTGGGCTTAAAGAACTTAGAAGAAATGTTCCCAGCACAGCAGGACTCAAATGCTCTCATCCTAAGGTTTTCTAGAGTGAAATGCAGATCACTTCTATGCACTTTTGCTGAGGGTACAGGAAGAATGGAAGGTGCAGCCTCTCTGCCTTCTGCAGACAATAGATAGGGCAAAGGAGACCATTATGGTGACTGTGACGCCAAGAAGGTGAGAACACCAAAGACCTTAAAGGGTCATCACTGAGGCATCTGCAGCCTCTTCATGATTCTGAGGAAGGGTGTAGCCCAAGGGATGGAGAGGTATGGGTCTGGAGCACTTCACAAGCTGGGAAATGAGGAGTGGGCAGTAATCTACTTGACCATCCCTCTACCACTTTGCTGGGCTAATGAAACCTCACTAGATGGAGGCACAGGTCCCTCTTCCTAGGAACTAAGGCTGAGGGCCAAAGGCAAGGAGGGATTAGATGAGGTCAGAGAGACAGAATTCCCTCCCTGGTTCTAGGATCTTGGGCAGATTTTAGATTAAGTCAACAGATGGACACCAGATCAACTCTTGAAAATAACACTTCACACTTTCCCAATCATAAAAGCCTGCCTCTGGGTGATCAGAAACAAGAGACCCCTATTGATAGTGATTCAAGTGGCCTGGGAGTCTCAGGAGGGACTTTGAGGGAGGTAGTGAAGTCTAAGGCAGAACTTTCTTAAAACCACTGACCATAGGACAGAGTATTTTGAGGAGGCCATGAGCTCCTTTTGCTGGGATGCTCTGGAGGAAAAGTGTTTCTTGCCTTGTCCTCTTGGCCTGGTGGACTATGGAGGAGGAAGATGTCTCTTTCCCAGACGAAAACTTGAGGTAGCCAACAGGATCAGGCTTAGGCTGGAAAAACTGTGGAGCTGACCCAGAAGGCTACTAACAGCACAGAGCAACAGACCTGCCAGGTCTTTGCTATCTAACTATGCGTAACATCCAGGATGACAATGCCCTGCTGTGACCAGGGCTCTTTGCACATGATTTGCACCTGATGACCCAAAATGCCACACAAGTCCCCCAGGATAGGTGTGTCTCCCGTTTTAGCAATCAAAGAATGGAGGCTTTGAGGTGGGTGGTTCACAGCCAGAGCAGGTGCAGGGCCTGCTCCAGACCTTGCTCTTCCCACCTGTGGTGGGGTGGGGTCTCTCGCTGAGTTTTCCTTGGCTCAGGAGACTTGAGTCTTAGTTCTTGCAGAGGTGGAGCCAGCAGGGGGTGGGGCGGAGCACTCATCTATCAAGCCCCTTAT
Source organism: Dolichotis patagonum (assembly GCA_004027295.1). Classification (NCBI taxonomy): domain Eukaryota; kingdom Metazoa; phylum Chordata; class Mammalia; order Rodentia; family Caviidae; genus Dolichotis; species Dolichotis patagonum. The sequence continues at coordinate 53,555 of PVJX010005252.1, read as the reverse complement.
CTCCATCCTGGGCAGGAAGGGAGGGCAGGAGGCACAGTGGAAGGCTCTTCCTGGATGACAGAGGCTGCACTTGGAGTGGGTAAAGTGCAGCTTTAGGACCTGGCGGCTACTAGATTCCAATCCCAGACCTGTCCGATTCTCATCCTTCTGTCCTTCCCATTCTACCCAGTGCATACCTGTCTGGGGTGCACCTGGTTCCCCATCCACACCCCACCCTTCTCTCTTCCATCTGCTTTTACTTCATGCCCCAGGGAGCTCATGTGGGTGACCTCTTCCTAGTTCCTTACTTAAGAGGTGTTTACTAGAAACCCCAGTGAAAATGCTAAGCTGGGGATCCAGGAATGGGGACCCGGGACCCCAAGAACTGTCATGTGATTCTAGAGGCAGACCTGGGACAGAGGAAAGCTGAGAGGTGGCACCGCCACAGAGTCCATGCTGGGGTGTCTGCAGCAGGAAGAGGGTAACGGGGCTCAGGTGGGGACGGGGCTTCCTGAGAGACAGACTGAGTAGGGCAGGAAGACAGCAGGTCCGAGTCAAAGCGTGGGAGGGGGCGGAAGAGACGAAGCTGGAGAGAGTTGGGGCAGGGCCTCTGGCCAAGTCCTTGCCCGATTCTCCTGGCCTTGCTCTGCAGTGGGTTCTGGAGTGGGATGGGGAAGGGGCAGGTAGGGACGGAAGGGATGCTCTGAGGATGTCTTCTTTGTCCTGCATTGGACATTTGGGGTGAGAGGGACAGGGACTTACCTAGTCCCGGGGGGGGGGGCAACAGGTGCAAGGCTGTTCCCATCTCCCCCCTATTAGGAACAGGGCAGCAGAGGAAAGAAAAATATAAATTGAAAAAGGGAGATTGGGTTTTTTTCCTTAGGAGAGAGAAAGAGAAGGAGAGCACAAGTGACATTTGGAGGCATAATACCTTAAAGTCAATATCATTACCTCTGATATTTACTGTCAGCTCGTGGCACCAGGGAAGTGGGAAAGTTCATCCATCTCTCCTTAACCGACGTGGTGCCAAGAGCACCCCCTCCCCATGCCCCTGTGCGCAACTCCGGTTAATTGTTTGGCTGTGTTCATGCCCCACACCCGCCAGTCTTGCAGCAGGGCTGGAGGAGGGTGAGCTTGGTGAAGAAATGGGGTCTATGGGGGGTGGGTGTGAGGCTTGGGGGTCACAGAGCCAGGTTTTTGTCCCAACTAGAACATAGTCTGTCAGTCATTTGAGTCCCAGTGACTGCATCTGTTAGCTGGATATTGTGACATTGTATATGTCTCAAGCTGTAGGCATTTGTTCATTTATCCATCAGTCTTTCAGGGGAGAACACATCCCTCCCCCTCCCCAGTCCCTGTGTGAGGCTTGGGTTTTCTGCTTGTGCACAGGGCAGAGGCACCCACCATCTGACCCTATGGCCCTCTTTAGCCCTGTCCTCACCTCCTCCCTGTGGGTTTCCCTCTTAGACACAGCCCAGGTGGGATTCTACCTGACACGCTCATACTTGTCTTTGCAGAATCTTTCCTCCAGGCCTTGCTGCCTGTCCAGTCGGGCCTCTGTGCTCCAGGCAGCATGAAGACAGTACACAGCAGGGCCTGCTGCCTCCCAGGGAAGGTGGTGGAAGGCATGGTCCCCTCCCCGTGGTTCCTGGCTGGACTCTCCTCCCACTGCCCATGCCAAGCTCCTGTCCCATTCTGGCTGCACCAGTCTCTGACTGTCCCTCTGCCCAAGGGCCTAGTTTGATTTCAAATCCAATTTTCTGCCATAAACTTCCTCCTTCTCTGTGTTGGCAGGCAGCCCTCATTGCTTGCAGTCAGCCAAGTCATTTGTCTGCTTGACTGCTGGATTGGGGGCCACCTTGGAGTGGGGGGGCAGCACTCATGGTACCCCTCCCCACAGACGAGTACACGAGCCTGGGCGGGCCTGTCTGGCCAGCGCCCTTTTGGAGCAGCCACATGTGCACACCTGTGTGGCCTCTGCCTTGTGGCTGCAGGGGGCCACGTACCATGGCGTGGGACCATGAGCCTGCACTCGGGAGCTGCCGGGGGAACATTTGAGCCTCCTTGTTGGGGTGGTCGTGTGTGTTCCTGGAGCACACAGGCCGCACGTGTGAGCCCACAGGACCTTCGAACCTCAGCAGGAAACTTCCTTGCTGCGGGAGGGGGGATTTTGCTTTCTTGGGAGGCTCTGAGATGGATTCCAGAACAGAGAGAGGAGGAAGGGGCAGGATGGGGGGGCTGGAATCCTCCCAGGAGATGCAAATCTCCACCCTTCAGTCCTTCCTAAAGGCCAAAACTTCCTCTCCTTTCCTTGGCTGTAGCCCCACTGCGTGATTACCAACATACGAAGTGTAACTGTGTATCTTTTCCAACGTGCCATGGTGTTCGAGGGCAGAGGAGGTCTGGGTTCTGTCCCAGGGTCTGGGGACCGATACCCTCTTTCCACCCAAGCCCATGCCTACCCCAAATGCCTCCTTGTCCCTAGTTCATTGAGGTTATGATATTTTCTAGATTCTTGGAAGTCCGGGTCTTCTCAGGACTCTAAGTGGCTCTGGGGACTGAGTGTCACCTCTGCTCAGGTGGAGAGGGATATGGGGTGGGCCTCTTCCCTGATAGTATGAGTGTATTTTCATAAACCTCAGCACCCTCCTGCCTGCTCCCTTTCCTTGCTATACCTGAAGGTCAGGCACCGTGGAAAGAATATACTCAAATTGCCCCTTCTGATGTATTCTCACCATTACTGCCCTACTTCCGCTCCTTTTACTTGACACCTACATCTGATACCACTCAACTTCTCAGAGACCTGCTATGGCTCTGCAGTGCCAAAGGATGGTATTTAAATTTTCCACCCTGGCATTCATGATCCTCTCCAGGTTAGCCCAGTGAGTCTAACCCATCCACACCTTCTGTTCCTGCCAGGCCTGGCCACATATTTACTTCTGGTTGCGTAATTTTGTCCCCACTATGGCAGGTCCTGAGAGATGCTTCCCAGAGAATGCCTAGTACACTCTGCCCCTGGTTTCTCCTCCTAGCCCTGGGGCCTTGAGGTGTGTGAAATTCAGGAAGCCACAACTCTGTTCTTTACTTCTGCTGATCTTTAATTGCAAAGCTTGTTCCAGGTCCTCTGAGCTCACTAGGTCTTCTGGTTTTCTGTGTCTTGGTGTTTCTCGAAAGCAGAAAACTGGGGAGGCAAGGACAGAGAAAGCCAGCAAGTAAGAGAGACCCCAGAAGCCAACCCCAGGGCTGCCGAGCTAAGGACACATGAAGAGTCTCAGCTCCCAACCTAACAGGACCTGTCCTAGAAAGCTTTTTCAGTTTAGAGTCCTTTCATCCCTCTTTCTGTAGGGCCAGGTTTCTCTCTGCCAACTGGGGCCATCTTCCCAGGATTAGGCTATGAATGAAAATTTTCTGCTGCACAGAAAGTGATGTGGAGGCCTCGTATTCCCACCAGCCCCCCAAATCTGTTTTGGATGCTGTTGGAATCATTTCACTTAGAGCGTGTACGGCAGGTACGGGTACCCTGGGATTTCTCCAAGCCCCGCAGGAATCACAAGAGCCAGAGAACTTTGAGGCCATGTAGCCTTTCCACATCCTGGCCCCAATGCCCATTAAGTGACTCGTGCTCTGAGGGGCCTGGCTCATCTACTTGCAGTAACTTAACTCCACAATAGTGGCTCTGTATCCCTTAAATAGCAATGAAAGTTACTGTACATTTTTATGTTTACTCAAAGACTTCTCATAGTTTCTGTGAATGATCATAATGTCTTCCTTCTGAGCCACAGGACAAAGACCTTTCCCTTGGGACCATCCATGAATGACTACTTTCCCAGGTGGTCCTCCCTTGTTTTAACAGGGGTGGTCCTTGACCTAAGAGTCATGTGATGTGCATGTAAAGTCTGGGCCACCCAGAGTGCGCTCTTCTTACTTCCATTTATGTAGTTTCTACACAACCTCAGTGGTTCCCAGAACTTGTTGGACTAACACAAAGAAGAGAGGGACCAATACTTCCTCCTCCTGATCACAGTCATCCTAAAGCTATCTAAAGTACAGTTAGGTTCCAGGGCAGTCAGTGATGCAAGAGGTTCCTATTGAGCTGTCAACAGAAGCATTTGCACCTGGTGACAGCAGCTGCTTTTAAGTCATGCCTCTGTGTGTCAAGGTGCCTGCACTTAGATTTTCAGCCCCCAGCGAAAGCCCAACATTTTTCCCCATTGCATATCATCTTGTTGGAGTCTTCCCATCATTTCCATCAGCCAAGATATCTTTGCATTCCTATTCTGTCATCTAATGGATGCACCATTTTTCTCAGTTTCAAGTTGTCTGAAATTTGGTCAGTCTGACCAACATATCCTCTGCCAAGTCATTGATAACAGTGTGGATTAAGGCAGGACCAAGGGCAGAGACAGCTTCTTGATCCTGGTGACATCTCCCTGGGTTGACATCTGCCTAATTGCCACTATACCTTAGGAAAAAGTCTTCAAGCAATTACTACCCGACCTGATTATTCCATCATCCAGAACATCCTCCCTTAGTTATGCTCAAGATCCTCGAGAGAAAACTTGCTGAGGGTCACAGAACTCAAACAGACTGTCAGCTAAAGAAACCAGCCACCTGGCCTGGCTTCTTGGGGACCCCCTGGTGAGCCCTGGGCTCTCACATGCTCCTTTCTCTGAGTAGTCACATGCTGTCTGTTGTAAATTCGAGTGATACATACTCTTATCTTTTGAGAGGAACCAGTCTTTCCTTCCTGGTGGAAATCAGACTTCTACTTACCTCTTTCAGTCCTCATGACACCATTTCTATTTGCCAAGATTCCTCAAAGATCATCATCCAATAATGTAGTCAGCAAACATCTACCGAATATTCTAGGAACAGGCAATATTAAGCTGAGAGATGTATGGTGCCAGGCCTGGAACAGTTTGCAGGGTGCCAAGGTCTCAGGGTACTGTGTAGGTCCTTGGTGCCTGACTACCAACCATAAGCTGAGGAATCTAGGCCTCTTGGGATGCACAAAGAAGAGTAAACCCAGTGTGGCTATCTTGTACATCCCACACCTTCCCTCTGGACTGTGGGACTGTGGCCTCACCTCAGTGCAGGTTGAGAGGAGACTGGACTTTCCTACTGCTAGATTGTGGGGTCCCTGCCTGGCCTGCCAGCACCAGGGAGCCCACTTACAAGCTGTCCCCAAAGGAAAGCCTCTTCCACCTAACCTTTTGTCCTGAACCCTGTCCTAAAGATTTCAGACATGGAGGGAAAAACCAGAGCTCTTATATACCCCTTCTACCTTGACCACAAAGAGCAGCATCTCAGAATGGTGAGGAAAATAGCGCGCACAAGATGGAGCCTCTCCTTCATGGAGGGATTTTGAACCAAGGGAGTGAGAACAGTCACAGTGATGGGCAGCATCAAGGATGGTCTACGGGTACATGGGTCTACCCACTTCAACTTCACCTCCACCTTGGGAGAGCAGCATTCGGAATCCACTCTTTACAAAGAGACTGAAGCACAAGGAAAGTGAGTGGTGTGCCCAGGGCCATCCAGATCTGGCTCTGCCAGCCATGTCATAACACCTCCCTGCCCAGAGGGAGGAGGCTGAAATGTCAGGATGTGGACGCTGGGGAGGCTGCCCAGGCAGGCATCTAACCTACCTGCGCAGTGTTGGTATGGCCCATGCCTTTGTGCTCCAGTGGGGCTAGGAGAGGCCAGGTGGGCAGGTAGGAAGCCACCTCTAGCCCCAAGCCTCAGGTATAGCCCACAAGCTCCCAGGTACCCTGATCTCTAGCTGCTGGTTTGAAGTCTGCTTTAATTGAGTGATACACTGGAGAGCAATGAGCTGCCACATACCAGTTGCCGTGTACCAGCTCACCAGAATGGAGAAGGTGAGAGGTGAGCCATGGCTGGGAGGGTATATTTTACCCAAATCTATACCAAGTCACAGCTGGAAAGGCCACTTCCAACTCCAAGCTGCCAGCCCACCAAGCGGCTGCTGTGGACCAGTCCCATGGGTGGGGAAGCTCCTTACAAGAGCCAGCCACACGTCCCACACACACATTCAGTCGTTGAATCCTCATGAGCCCGTGGCCAGCCAGCCAGCCTAGTGTCTCTGCTGCCCCACTGTCCCTGTCAGCCTTAGCTCTTCTGCTCATCTCTACTGTGACCTCTGCCTCCTATTTCTGGGTGGGGCAAGGGCCATGTTCCCTGCCCTTCAGAAGGCCTCCAGACAGCCACTGCTCTCTGATCTCCACTGTGTATGTGTGCCAGGGAGGGAGTGTCTCTGCCCACTTTGAGGGCTGGCTGGGTCTGTGTGTGGTTAGTGAAATTCAAGTGTGTCTGGTCTGGCCCCTGTGTGTATACAGGGGGGTCACTCACTGGACACTTGCAGTCAGTCTTGATTGAGAAGTCTCAGGAAGAACATTCTTGCCAGGTTTCTTCTCCTTTGGAGGGTGATCCCTCTTGGCAGAGAGACACAAGGTAGAGAAGCATTGCTCTTACCCGTCGCTGAGTTCAAATCTGCCCTTTGTCTCCAAGAGCCGTGTGTGTGTGTGTGTGTGTGTGTGTGTGTGTGTGCTGTCGCTCTACCCCTGTGTGTTGGTGAGGGAGCAGTCTAGCAGGTGGCGATGAGGATGCCATGTAAAACCAGATTATTCAGGGCCCCTTCTAGGACAGGTCCCACCGAGCAGGCGCCCCTTTAGCCAGAGGATGGCGTGCATGTGAGTGTAAGCTTTGGTCTGCGTGAGTGCTGTGTTTGTGGCGTGTGAGCCTGTCCAGCTTTGACGTGAGTCTTCAGGTTGAGTGTGTGCGTGGGGTGACTGTCACTTATCATTGCTTGCAGGTGGCCTGAGCAGGGGCACTGAGTCTGGGTGGAATGAGGCAGGAGAGCCTGTGTGTGCGTGTGTGCACGTGTGGGTGTGCTTGTGCGTCCTCCAAAACCTCCTTGCCGCAGAGTATAAATATTTATACAGATACCTGCCATAAATCTGCCTGGCTGGCAAACAAATGAATTGCAAAGGTAACTTTGGGGGTTTCAGGAAAGTGCTGTGATGAGGTTGAAGACCCCAGAGGATATGAGCATTAACATGACAAAGCAGGGTTCCAACTGGCAGCTGGGTCACCTCCAGGATCTAAGCTGGTCCCCTCAGGAGAGGGATGTGCCCAGTGGAGCACCCCACAGACTGTACTTTAAGACCAGACTCACCTAACTGGAACTGGCTGGATTTGAAAGGCTTATTTAATCTTCCACAACCTGTGAGTTGGAGACATTATTCCCATACTACAGACAGGAAACTGAGGCACAGAGAGGAAGTGCCTTCCTTAAGTAGTGAAGCCCAGACATATACCTCCAAAACAGTCTGTGTAAGGCTAGAGCCCTGGCATTTGCCAGGATCCCATGTTCACCCACTCAGCCTCTCGGGAAGCTGAGGCTAGAGCTAAGCTCTGCTGCTCTGTCACCCCCAAACATCTGTTTCAGATGACGTTCCCCTAGGTGCCATCAGGCCTTAGAACTGAGCCCACAGAGGCTTTTCTACTCCATGTACTGGAGGAGGCCTCTTTAATTGGGTCCACAAGAACTTTATTACTGGGTAGCTAGTTCCTTTGCTTTTCCTGTAACAAATTATCCTAATGATGTGACCTGGGACCAGATGTTAATTGCAATAGAAAGTAATCAATTTCCTTTACTGAGCACAGACTCGTGGGCAGCTTTGTCAAAAGCAGAGGTGGGCTTCTTAATGAGGAGGGCACCTGAGTGTCCATCCTGGCTGCCTTGGCATCTTCTTCCTCGCCAGTCCTGCACCCTTCCCTGTAAGGATGATGCCCAGTCAACCCTTTCCTGACTGGCTACCTTGCACTTCTATGTGCCATGTGCCTCTAGTGGTCACCCCCTTCTTAAGAGCTCCTGTGGCTCCCCAACTTCCAACCCCAAGTGTTTTCCTCTTTCCTGGCCTCAAAGCCACTGCCACCTGCCCAAGGCCTTGGTCAACCTGGTTGTCTTGCCCTCCCTAGCTTGGGCCCTCTGCAGCCAAGCCCAGCCTCTAGCTATCCCCACAAACACCACACCCACCCCACCTTGTGCTCTCTCCTGCAACTCTTCCCCTCCTGGATGGGTTTCCCACTTCTCCCATTCTCTGGCCATAGTTCAGTCTTCCTCCGGTGTGTGACGCAAGCTTCACTTTCCTCCTGCCTGGTGAGGGCTGCGGTTGTTTACATTGTAGATCAGCTCATAGAGGTGGGCAGACTCCGGTGTGGGCTCTGTGACGGGAGCGCTGCTCACTTTGAAAGCAGAGCAGAGTCTTTCCCCGCTTGAGTGCACACCTGGGTTTGATACGGGGCATCCACCTTTAAGAGGATACACAGCAGGCAGGATCCAGGGCAGGCAGAGGATGGATAAGATCTAGGTGAGAAAGGATGGGGAGATGGAGGGAGGAGGATGCAGAAAGATGACAGAAACAAGGAGTGCAAATAAAAGTGGAAAAGGAGGAGCAAGACAAAATGGGGGCCAGGGAGAAAGTAGAGGACAGTGAAAAAAACACAGAGATTTGGGGAGGAAAAGGGGAGAAGGGAGCTGCCAAGTAAAGAAGTGTCCTGCGGGGCAAGAAGGCAGAGCAGAGCTGACAGGGAGGAAGGGGTAGGGTTGAGAGATGCAGGACACAGAGCACATAGGTGCTGGCCCTCGGTGGAGGGCTCCTTTGGAGGGTCCCCAGGCTGAGGTCAGTTTCACGCCTTTAAGGCCCTGAGGCTACACACAGTCCAAAAGACTACCTTAGTAAATTGTGGTCCTGGAGGCATTTTAGAACAATCCAAGGAGTTGAAAGAAAAACAAAAAAGATGTAGAGTGTTGTGGTACAAGCCTGTAATCCAGGACTCTGGGAGGCTGAGGCAGGAGGATGGCCAATTTGAGCCCATCCTAGGCAATTCAGGGACATAAGGAAACTGTGGGGAGGAAAGAGGGCAAAAACTTAAGAATTCATCCCAGACCAGTTCAACCAGAATGTGCACGTGGACCCTGCCCCGGGAATTGTTAAGCTCCTCAGGTGATTTTAGTGCAGTGCGAAGCTGGGTCGGTGCCAACTGACAGGCCATTTCTAAAGGCACCAGAAAGGAGAGAGTGGAACTGAGAAAGCAGCCGTGAGAGAAAACAGAAAAAGGAAATGAATGTATACAAGTGTGGATTAGGAGTGGATTCCTGGGACAGGACTTTAGGGGGAAGGCGGGCATGTTGCTGGGGAGACAGCTCGAATCAGCCAAGCCACACTCTGCCTGTGATCTGGGGTAGGGGCCACAGCCCGGAGTCTGGAGAATCACACTTTGTCTGATTCCACTTGCATGGGCATTCAGGGCTAGGACCCTGGCCCCTCCACCCGGGACCCACTCATTCAGCCTGGGGCAAGGAAACGGGGACCAGTGGCATACACGGAGGGGTGAGAGCTCAGAGGCCTAGGGAGATGGACAGAGGTGACTGGAAAGTCACAGAGGAGCGGTAGGAGAGACAGAAGGAAGCAGTAAGGAAGAGAGGACAAGACAAGACTCGGCAGTAGAGAGCAGGCGGTCTTGCTTGCCATGCCGGGGCGGGCTGGGCTTTGGGAGCCTGCTTCAGAGCCGGGGAAGGCAGCAGCCATAGCTTGTCCCAGCCTTCCACTAGAGGTCAGCTCCTGTGCTGCCTTGGCCGAGCCCTGGTCCTGAGAGCAGCAGAAGGCCAGGAGGGAGGGGTGCTCACTGCTCCCTACCTGGGCATTTTGCAGGGGACACAGGAAGTTGGAGCTGGTGCTGGGGACTCTTCAGGGACAGGCAGGGGCACCAACCTGGGGACACAGGCAGCCCTGGGTGGTGGCAGGTATTGAGAGGGCTGCAGGGGTGGCCAAGGACAAATTCCCCGACTTTGCAATTTCTCTGTGAGTCTACAATTCTATTAAATAGGATAATGGATTTTAAAATGCCCCGAAAAGCAGAGAGTGCTGTAAGATGGGCGGCATTATTGTTATTAACAACCACATTCTTCTTGGAGCTTCGAGAGGAAATAAATCAGACAACACACACAGTGAGCGAGTCCCTCGGAAGCATTCATTGCCATGAAGTAAACACATATACATTATAAGCCCCGAGTTAAACGAAAATGGCACTTGGGGGTGAGTCATACTTTTATTTCTCAGGGTTTTATTAAAACCTGCAAATGTTTGGAAGGGAGGTCCAAGAAGTGGGACTGGTGTCAACCCCAGTGTAATGTGCCCAGGTTCATAGGGGGAGAAGCAGCTGCGGGGTGCATTGCTCCCTGAAGGTGGCTGGGGCAGTACGGAGGAACCAGGAAGGCCCAAGCATCCCTAGACAGCCAGCACCCCCAGTTCGTAGTTCTAGGGGGCACTGGTTCGCCTTTTGCACTCTGCGAGGCTGGTATAGCCCCCATGCAGCCCCAACCTTACCAACTTGCTTCTTCTCTGTCTTCCCTGATCATCCTGCCTTGGGGTTCAGGATGTCTGTTCCTCATCACCTGCCTTCCGGCTCTCCTCATCCTGTCCTGGTTAGGACCTGTCTCAGACATTTTAGCTATGTGTCTGCCCCAGAGTGCATGACCACGTCCAGCTGTTGACCTCTGTCTTCCCAGGCCGTGGTTTAAGCTCTATCCACTGGGCACTCTGTGACTTGGAGCTGCATGGAGGGGAGGAACGACAACAAGGGTGGACGAGGGGGAGTTCCCTTCGGCAGGAGCTGTATTCACCCTACGTTCCTGCTTTGGCCATGGGGTGGCTTTGGCCCATGGCTGGTGCCCCCGAGGAAAGGTATAGAGGCTGAGGTGGGCACAGACTGTGGAACCATGGATCTGATTTTGTTCTCTCTTACCTCATTAAGCTTAGCTTCCAATTATGCGTTAATGATGCTGGCTGCCTTTCGTAGGCTGGAGTTTACTGCAGTGTCTTTAAATTTAGTCACCTCCATAATGGCCAGCTCTGGCATCACAAATAAGAGGCCATGAGAAAAAAAGTATCATCCTTTGCTTCTGAATAAGCCAGCAAGATCTGGGGTCCTATTGAAGCCAGAAAGGTCTTTCAGTGACTCCTCGCTCTACAGAACTTATAAGAAATTCTAAAACCTGTCTTCTGTGACCTCTAAGAGGGCTTTCTCTGACTCCCCATTCACAACTGCACCAAGTGGGATGAAGATCAGACTCAGCAATAGACTTTCTGCTTGCCCTGCAAGAGATCTCCAGAGAGCTTGTATACCGAGAGGTCTGGTGGCCCCACGTCCTGTGCTATGTACACAGCCATGGAGTTGGAGAGAGACACAGGAGGATTAAATGCCTGGTGTGTCCTCCCGCCTGGCCTGGGCCCCTCCCTCCCACTCAAAAGGGATTCGGGGATTGAAGACCAGGACTCTTGCCTCATTTCCAACAGCCATAGCCAGAATCTGCGGTTCCTTTTTGCTTGTTGCTCTTACCCTTGCGCCCAATCCTGCAATTGATTTGAATCCAGGGGTGAAGCACTAATGTCAGAGTTGGCCCTCCCAAAGGACTTGTGATTTTGGAGATGTGGAGAGACATCTCCTGCCCTTCTCTGCCTTCACACTAGCAGTCAAACACCTCTTCCCCAGCTCCCCACTTTTCTGCTACCCCTTTGGGGAAAGTGCTGAGGGTTTTTCTCCTGGGCCACAGGGAAACAGTGTGGGTCACACTCTCTTTCCCCACTGCTCCCACCAAGCCTGTGCCCACTGTGTCCTTGCCCAGCTCTACAGTCATGTCCTCTTCTGTGCCCAGACCTCTGTCCCTCTGCCACTGTTCTACAAGTGATCACCCATCATCCCTCTATTCCCTTATCCATCCACTGTCCATTCCTCCACCCACCTGTCCCTCTGCCCACCATCACCCTGTATCATCCATTCACCATTCATCCTTCCACCTATCTATTCTCCCATCTACCATCTATGTGTCATCCATCTATCCTCCCTCTATCATCCATTCACTGACTCATTCATCCATCTACTCATCCATTCAACAACTCACCAGGGGCCTACTGGATGTCAGGCCCTGTGCTAGTGCTGAAATAAGGCCCAGTTCTACCCTTTAGGGAGCCACATTGAAGTAACGGATGCAGCAAATCTAATAAATGGGTATGTCACAAAATCAGAGCAGGCTGCCTGGAGCAGGTGTGCTCCAAGGGACACCTGGATGAGACCCTCACTCTCCATCTGAGCTTGGCCCAGGTTCTTGGCTCTGGGCTTTGAACTTGGGGATGTTGAGATGGCATCACATTGTATTGGGGTTCTGGATGCAGATGGTTTGCCTAGGTGGGAGCCTTGCAAGTACCCTAGGGTAGGGACTGAAAACACTGTCACAGGAGCATTCTTTTAGGACAGGAATTAGGTCTGCTCTGAAGTAGAATGGGCCTCTGATGGTGCCTTCTATCCTTCCCTACCTCTTCCCACTGCCCAGCCCAGGATCTAGAGTGTGGGAAGTTTTGACTGAGCTCAGAGGAGGTCTTCTGGCTGACTTGCTGAGTGGAGAGACACTCACAGATCCCTGCTGCATCTGAATTAAGGCTCAGTTTCTTGTTGGGCTTCAACCTTCTTTCCTGTTGGGCTGCATTTTACAGCCCCAAAGAATTCACAGGACAGGATCAGCTTGATCTCCACATCATGAACAGACTGAGCGAATGTTCTCTGATGGGCCCAGTGTGTGTGTGGGGAGGGCCCAGGGCAGCAGAGAGCCCCACATGTGCTCCAAGATTGAGGGGAGGTGCTCGGACACACAGCCCACTTTGTACACTAAATCTTGCCACCAAGAAATCTACTTGGTAAGGAAGCTGAAGCTGAAAGAAAAAGTCTAGAAATCTCAAGTACAACTCCAGGGCTCTAGTTAATATTACTGTACTGTATTCAGGATTTTTTGTTTTTGTTTTTTGCTAAGTGAATAGATTACAGCTGCTCTTGCCATGACAGGGTGGGTGTGGGGATCACGTGAGATGATGGATGTAATTGTTCTGTTTAATTACAGTAACTATTTTGCCTTATACGTATACTATCATGTTTTAAATCTTAAATCTACACAAAAAATATTTTTAAAAATTGTATGGAGGGACTAGAGGTAGCCTGGCTCACTTAGTATGCATGAGGCCCTACGTTTGTTTCCTAGTACCAAACAAGTATAATTAATAGATCCAGTATAATAAAAATTTTAAGTTAGAAAAACCCCTATGAATATTTATCTAGAACTTATTATGTGCTGGCACTGACTATTCTATGTGCCTGGTATCTGTTCCCAGAGGTCATCTTTTACAGTGATGAGATGGAGACAGTTATTATCCTATTTTATGGATGGGCAAGTCAAGGCACAGGGAGGTTAATAGCTTGTGGGGGCTCACAGCTGGTGTCAGCAGTCAAACCTGCACAAGTTGGCTCCTCCTCAGTGTGCTCTGGTCATTCTCCTACTCACTTCTCCCTGCAGGAGCCCTTTGTTGGGCTTCAACCTTCTTTCCTGTTCTTGTTCTTTCCAGGACCAGGAGACGTGGGCCCAGAGAAGTTCAGATTTGCTCACCCCAGCCCCGCAGTTGGCCCACAAGCAAAACAGGCTCCGTCGCATGTGTGGCAACCCCAGCCTTGGGCTCCTGCTCCTCTGCCTTGCATCCCAGTTTCAGGAGGAGGAGGGGCACCTGCTGGCCCACGTCTCCAGGGTCCTGTTCATTCTTCTGCGTGGGCAAAGGTGGGTGAACTCCTGCAGGCACACATGGGCACTTGAGGGGCCTTTGCTGACTTTAAGGGAACTAGCAAGGAGGCTGTTCTCTCTCCAGAACACAACTGAACACGGAACAGCAAGTAGGTCATAAAGGCCCCTAAGGCTTATTAATCCCTTCATTGAGTCAACAAATGTAAAATGTTTACGGTCCATGTATTAAAACTCTTACGTACTTTGCTCATGGAAAACCCACTCTAGGGCTCCTAACTGCTAGTTTACAAATGGTGCAGATGTGCTGATCCTTTCCCCAAAAGGTGAGCACCAGTGTCCTGGCGTGACCCCCGTGTGGCCCACATACACTTCCGGGTGAGCTGGTGCAGCTTAATGATTCTGGTTTCTATCATCAGAGCTGAATGGCCATTGATTTAATGAGAAGGGCTGAGACGCGCTCAGAGGGGCCCGGGCTGCCAGGCAAGGACAGCAGCCACCACTGGATGAAGTGAGAAGCCACAGAGTGACAGCAGGAGCAGAAAGCAGCCCTCTTCTCCTGGGCGTTCCTGTCAGCACCGCCCTGATTGAGGACAAAGCGGAGTCTGGAGGAACGCAGGTTTCCACACTGAATAAGATCACGTGGAACGTGTTTTAGGGAGATGTTCCCTCCAAGCAGTTAAATGAAAGTTTAAAAGTTTTGATGCTTGAAGGAGGCAGTCCTCAGCCAGCTGAAAACTCTATTATACATAATACTTAATTTCCAGATGGTTCATGTATAATACAGAAGTCTGTAATATACAGCCCCAGGATTTTTCCTCCCCTGCCAAATGCCAGGCAGCATCTGTAAACCTCTCCTTGCTTTGCAAAGCACATCCACATCCGTTCTCTTGTTTGATCCCCACGATAGTCCTGTGAAGCAGGGAATCAGGTGTCAACCCTATTGTACAGAAGAGAAAAGAGAGGACCAAGGAGTTGAAACGTCTTGTACAAGTTAGGTCTGAGCCATAAGAAGACCAGGGCTGCTGACACTGGGTCCAAGGCTCTTGCTTTTTTCAGAGCCCCTCTACTTCCTGGCTGGGAAGACGACCGAGCCTCAGGATCCTAGGAAAGCAGGAGTTCTCCTGAAGCCCACACATCTGCCCTGTGTGGGGGCCCAGCTGGCTCCTTCCTCTCCCTCCAAACATCCTCATATGGACTGCCTAGCTGGGCGCTAAGCTTGTCCTGCCTCATCCTTGGCTGACTGTGAGACTAGACAGAGATGCTCGATATGGGGGTGAAAGAGAAAGAGATGGGGAGATTGAGATTGATGAAAGGAAGTATGCAGGTTGGCTGGTGGGAGGGGCACAAGTTTGGCTTCCCCAGTCTTATTATCTGGCTCATGGGGTGGGGGAGGGGAGACTCACTGTCCTTCCTGAGCTGCTAAATGCTGTCACAAAAACATTTATTAATATGCAAATTCTAAGTGGCAATCTGGACCCAGTCAGGTTGTGCTAATTTGCACATTAATATCTGTCTTCAGGCTGGCCTCAGTTCTGGAGAGGGAGGCAGTGGGGCTGGAAATAGGAGCTGCCAAGGAGGGTGGAGGTGGGGCAGGATGGGGGGAGGGGACTCCCATAGGGGTCCTAGCCCCATCCAGAAAAGGAGGTAAAGACCCCATCCAATCTGCAGTGGAGAAACAGGGAGGCGTTTTGCACAGCAGGTTTGCTCTGTGATCAAGACAGCTCTAGGAGGCTGGCCTCTGGCCCCTTCTTGGACCTGGAGGTCCCCAGGGGCCACACTGGGAGTCACACGAAGGAAACAGGATACTACAGAAGCCTGAGCCCACAGTGTGTGGTGGTCCCAGGAAGAAGAGCAAGTGAGGTGCCTGGGAGAAATAAACAGGGGGCACCATGAGCTGCTTCAGCTGGATAGAATGGCCATTGTCACCCCACTCACAGCAATGGGCACCTTGCGACACCAAGATGCTGAACCATCTGCTCTGCTCTGGACCAGAGCCTGCACTCCTTGCAGGCCATCCAGAAAGGTGATCCCTGTCTCTGGCTGTCTCAGAGCCCCTGTGCTCCTTCATGAGCTCACATGTCCCCATCAAACATATGTACATGGAATGTGTACATGGAATTACATGATTCAGATTCGCTTGGTCAATCTCTATTCCAAATCTTCTCTCCTTTACCCTCTGTAAGTACACACATTTGTCAGTTGTGTGTCTGATTTTTTGGTTGATGACATATGATCACCTCTGATGGTTTTGGCAGGGTGGTGACAGCAGGGATAGGGACATCAAGAGGAAGAGCATTGGGACTGGGCCTGTAGCTCAGTGCACCCTTAGCGCGCACAAGGACCCGGTTCAATCTTCAGTACAAAATAAAATGAAGGCGTGGTGAGAAAGAGATGGATGCAGTGGCTTAGCTTCTCCCAGGAGATTGATTGTTTAGTCAATTGAGCCAGTGTCTCCCCTCCAGGTCCCCCAACCCTCAGTACCTTCCTGCTGACTGGTTTTGTTCTAATTGGTGTATTCTTCAAACCCTACCCTGGGCATGGAGCACTCTGACATCCTGTCCAGAAAGTTTTTCCTATGACCGTGTGCCACACACCCACACTTTTGTTTTTCTAGTTGTTTCATACGCAAATCTTGTTTTTCTAGGTGTACAGGGTGCTTTCTCCTTTGCGGTACTTGGCAGGGATAACACTCATGGCCTGTTTTAAATGTATAGATTTCCAAAGTATTTGCCTCAATTAACATACTTAACTCCCATACAAGTCTGTGAAATAAGCAGCCTGATATGTGCAGATACTATACTCCTAATACCCAAGTGTACATCAAAAGTTAAGATTTAGAAAGTATGCAGCAGTAATATTTTGCCCACTTAGCATGTATTTATTTTTCTTTGTGTACTCAAAGGTGACTTATTTGGTCAGCTCAGTAATATAACCACTAAAAATCATTCATTAGCAAAAGGAAAAGCAGCCTCTGCCTAACAAAGAAATGTTTCTTATTTTATATTGAGTTGAATATTTGACTCTAATACTTTTCTACATATGAAACAAATTTCTGGAAGGCTCTTCATAATTGCATTACAGAAGAATTTATTATGTCACAAGGACATAATTTAGTATGTCTTATTTGACATTCAACTATATTATGCATATGTTGGTTAATTTCCTTATTTGCCTTATGTTGGAATGACTCAAAGATGAATATGAATAAAATTGAAAGAAACTAGATTATCAAGTTCTATTAAATTGTTACACATTATCTTGCTTAAATTCCTTAATTTACATTCATTAATTTATATTTACCCAATTAAGTAAAGTAAATTTGGAGGAAAAAAAAAACTAAACCTGCAAATCTGAATAGTGCCACTAGGTGGTGATATGTGCCTTGGGGGTATGGCATCCTTTGGGTACAACATTCTTTTAGGCATATTATCCTCAGATCATGGATTAATGCACTAATCTCTCTCTCTCTCTCTCTCTCTCTCTCTCTCCTGCTCTCCCTCTCTCCTATTTTGATTTACCTGCTTTTATGTTCCAGGTTCATTCCTCCCTCCCTTGGTCCTTTGAAAATTGTATCTGCTCTGGTGGGACCTGTAGATGTGCACAAGGAGAATGATAATATCATGTGATACATGTTGAACTCCAGTGTTCAGGAAATGAAGAAAAAGAAATGATTAACTCAGAGAGAAGCCTTCACACAGATGGTGATGTTAGAATGAGGTAAGCAGGAGAAAATAGGATTCAGTAGGAAGTCTGAGTGTCCATGTGAAGGCAGGGATGCTTAGCAGACTGAACAAAGAAGCCAAAATGTGTAGAGGCTCCCGGTGGTAATGAAAGAGGGGTGAGAGGCAATATCATGGGGGAGAAGTCCTGGGAGGACAAGAGACTCTGGGCTGTCCAGCAGGCCAGGATAGGCCACCAGGATAGGCCGTTAATGCCTTGCCCTGGCCTGCAGGACGGATGGAGCTGCAGAGGGGTGGTACCCGGGAGAAGGGCAAGAGGGAATTATGTTTGGAGTTAGGGTGGGTGGAAGAGGAGAGCTTTTAGGCAGAAGAGGATCCCACATAGTCCTGGAGAGGCATGAGATGGGTCATGCCAGGCGAGAGGCAGGCAGGGGAGGACCTCACGGTTGGATGAGGGATGTGTGAGGTGGCATCCGGTGCGGCTGGTGCTGTGCGGTCCTGATTTGGAGACAGTGCTGCTGATGACACCATTAACTGAGAGAGGAACACACACTTCCCCACGAATTATCCTTAGAAAAAGTCAAAATAGCAAAATAGAACTTTTGATTGAATTAAATTAACTTGAACATGGCGCCATTAAATGAGAGATTGGAAAGTCTGATAAAACAAGGCCATAAAGGAAAGGGAAAAAAACACCTAGGTACAATTCAGTCCTTTTCTCAATAATCTTTAACTGTTATGGTCCTAAATAGTTTCTCTTTTGCTGAATAGTTTCCCCTGTAGGGTTTCAAAGAAGAAACTCTCCGCTAAATGCTCCCCCCTTCACTTTGTTCTCACACCGCAGGGTGTGTGCAGAGCTGGGTTCTGTGAATTCTCTTTGCATTAAAAAAGGTTTTATTGGCTTCTATAGGATAAGTTTGTACTCTCAGTGACCTGGAGAAGAAGCCATCAACAGAAAAAAAATGGCAGCCTGTGTATTTCATCCGGTCCTGAGGCTTTCAGACTCTCAGTCGGAAGTGGTGGCATTAGGAAATGATTTCCAGGGTGAGCCTGCTGTGAAGCTCCCCGGCCCTGGCTGGTCTCAGTGGGGATGTGCGGGTATTACTTTGCTCCTTGGTGGAGATGTAGAGTGTAGCCGCTGATGCACCAAGATGACCCTATGGTCCTTGATATTATGTTTTGCCCAAGACTTCTCAGCAGGAACCTAGAGGCTTTCCCTTTTCCCTTGTCTCTAACCTTTCATCAGTGGTCTGCAAGAGGGTGGGACTGGGTCAACTGAGCCCCACAGTGGAGCTGAGCCCAGCCAGACCTCTGGGCCAAGCATTGCTGCTCAGACCTTTGGGGTGGCAGAGCCCTTGGATCCTAACCGTGGGTCCTGGCTGGTCCCTGCCTTAAGGATGAGTGCTGGGTGTGTGGAACCACAGCTGCTAATACCTTCTTTCACCTCCAAGTCTCCCCAGGACCTTCACTGGGATCCAGGAGCTCCCAGCTGCTGATCCAAGCTGGAGCCAGGTCCAAGCTGGACAGTGTCCATCCCCTCAGAGGACAGGATAGTTATTCTTTCTAATCTCTGTGGACAAACCCAGAGACTTTGAACCCGTGACTCTACTCTGAGCCTTTTCTGGTTTTGAGAGGTTGCTGGGGAGTTCTGGGCTCACCTAGGCTCTAGGCTCTGTGTCCCAGCAGCATCCTTGTGGGCCGGACCTATACTGCAGCCTCCTGAGCAGATCTTTAACATGCTCTGCTTTCCAACCAACCCTTGGCTCCTTCCAGCTCTAATCCACATAGATTTTATATATGTGCTGTACAAGCAAGCAAGTCCCAATAGATTTTGGAGCCAGCCCATCATGTCTCAAGTGTCCATAGCCAAGGTTAGCAAAGGAGGCACAAGCAGAGAGCATCCACACACTCTTATCAGAGCCAGGCAGAACCCAGGCCTATTCCAGAGGCAGCCTGGAATAGGCTGAGGGTCAGCCAACTTTCTCCTTAGTATCTGTCCAGACCACCCCTCCACCAGCTCAAGATGCTCTGCGACCTTCTAGGTTTTCATTGCCACCTCTGCGCTCTAATGCAACCCTGCAGGCGACAGGAGAAGAGGGACTGAAGTTTGAGAGAAGGCTTCTCTGAAGGGGAAAAGAAAGGAAAAGATGCCAGGTCACTTCCAACCTGGGTACACTTGTCAGACTTGATCCCAAGGGTACCAGAAGCTACACACAAGGCTATGGGAGTGGGAATGAGGCCGCTTTCCCCACCCACTGGCTTCTGACTCTTTTCTCTCTTCTTTTCTCTTCTCCTGTCTCCTTCCTTCTCTGCTATTCTCCCCTCCTCCCCACTCAGCATTAGCTAAGGCCTGGCCTGGCATCATTCATTGGCTCTCGCTCTGACTCTAGTTCTCTGTGCTCCGTGTTTCCTGTTGCATGGGGCCCCTCTCTGTACTAATGAGCTCAAGGCAGCAACAAAAGCCTTTCAGGTCTGTTCTGTAATTCATTAGCATAATGGGCCATACAATGAGCAGTTGCTGCAGTAAGTGCTTGCTGGAGGGAGGCTGAGAGAACCCCTCATTTAGGAGGCCTCCTAAGAAGCACCAGGGTGCCTTCTGAGTGTGGTCTCCCCCTCCTCTTCCCCTCAATCTCATTGTCTGCCCCATTCTCTGAAGCACCCTGTACTTCTGCCTAGGGCACCCCAGTAAATCCAGGTGGCTCTTCTGTCCCCAGAGACCTTCCCCCAGGGTGGCCTAGAGCCATCTGTCAGTCATTATGTTTCCAGGCCTTTCCTAGGTGCTTCAGTGATCAGACACCCCTGCTTTCTCTCCATGGTCCTCCTGAGGACACTCAAGGCTCCTAGGGTCCCCTATCCAGCTCCTCCAGGACAGGCATCTTCTTTTGCTGGTGAAGAAGGGCAGGAGGTCCCCCTCACCCACTCCTGGTGGTCTGTCTGAAGCACAAGGAAATGTAGAGGGAGACACATGAACTAGGCTGAGAGTAGGGGACACACCCAAGATGTGGGGGATAGCAGATGAAGTCACAGAATGATGCTATCTTGGTCAGACGTGACAGACAACAGGCATTGGATAGTGGAAGCTTCAAACTGTGGTACGAGAGTCTCTCTGAAGCAGCCCATGCTTACTCTGGGCGCCTCTGTTGCGGTCGGAACCCACATCCACAGGCTGGCCATTCTAGCTACCAAGCATGGCAGGACACCAGAATGTAGGGCTCCCAGAATTTATGGCCAGACTTTACGACAATGGAAATATTTTTTTAATTGAGGCTTGCACCACCATTACACTGCTAATTTAATTATTCCCTATATTTCATCCATCACCATCTGATCCTCAGGAAGCAAATAGCTTGTCTTCTTGACAAGAAAGCACCAAATTGATTAAAAGTGTGTGCGGGAGGGGTTGGGCTGTGATTGCTCATCACGGCTGGACTTCTGGGTGTGTAGGGAAAGCAAATTCACCCAGAAAGACTCCCCAGGATGGTCACTTCCGTGAAACTCACAGCTTGCTCTGCCCTGTACCCATGTGCACCTGGGCCAACCTCCCTCCGTGGTGAGACACCATGGATGAGCCTCCAGTGGATCAGCGAAACGCCACACCTCTTGCACATATCTGTCACCCCGTCAGCACTGTGGATCCGCCCTACCCACAGCCACCCAAACACAGAACCACACATGGCTGCCTCACCTGAAAACTGGAGACAGCCAGGGTTTCTTACAGTCACTTACATGCCACTGATACTTCAGGGGTGCACCCAGGCAGTGTTATAGGGATCCAGACTTCCCCAGTGCAGGATTTGGGGCCTCAGTCTGCCCTATTCCACCCATGAGTGAGAAAGCAGCAGCTCTGCCAGCCCCCTGGGGACTGAGTCTTTGTGCCTGTGCTGACCTGCTGGCTCCAGGATTCCTCAGAGATGCTAAGCTCCCACTGCCCATGCGTGCAACTGACATATTCCGTGGGTATGTGTTGCATGGGAGCCTCTGGTGAGGGTTATAGAGGTGCCCTAAGCAGTGTGGCTGTTTTCCTCTACTTGATTCTTCCTCATCTCCATTCTAGGACACCCCTGAAAGCTCCTAAAGCCTCTAGGGATTGCAGGACTGGCAGCTCTGTCATTCAGGTCATCTCTTGGCCATACTGAGACTGAATGGTGTCTCCTACCAGGTTTGTGCACCTGGGTCTTCTCCCCCCAGGTACAGGAAACTTTCTGAGGGCAGTCACCGGAGTTCCTCTTCCTTTCCTTCTCTTGGGCATATAGAGAATGGCTAAGATAAGGTTGATTGACAGGGCCAATCAGTGCCTATTTTGGGGGCCTGGCAAAGATAAGCAGGATTCAATATGAGGTGGAGGAGGAGTCTGTGGGATTTGGTGTATCATAAGTAAGTGAATGAGTGAATGAACAAATGAACAAATGAATGAATGGGTGAACCAACAATTGGAACAGGCACCATGAGTCGGAGGGAGCTGGGTGGAATGGGGGCTGGTAGGGGTGCCATTGGCATGGCCATTAGTCATCATGAAAGCTCCAGGTGCCTGCCGCAGGCCTGGCCACCCACTGACCCAACCTGATCAATGTTAATGGAATAGAGCAGAGGGGCAGCTGCTGCAGGAAGAGGGCCAGCAGTCCTCCTTGTTGTGCCTGGCTTTGTACCTTTGTCAGCTGTCACAATGGCCGAATGTAGGAGACTGCTCACCTCAGTCATGTCTGGTCTGGTGTGGCTGCTTGGGGTGGTATGAGATAGGGGATGTGGGAGAAGAAGGAAGGGGATGGACACCTGAGAGGGGCCCTAAAACATACCCTAGAGGAGACAGAGACTAAACATAAGACAGGCAGGGAGACAGGCTTCCTGGAAAAAGGTCCTTGCATTTTGTTTTATTTATGTTTTGGTACCAGGAATTGAAGTCAGGACCCTGTGTTTGTCAGGCAGGCACCTGCACTGCTGAGCGATATCCCAGGCTCCCCTGCATTTTAAATTACATTTATTTCCTGAGGAGCAGAGGGTCTGAGACTGAAGATCTTCCCTTAACCATTTAGGATACCTGGACACAGCCTCAGGCAAATCTGCCTGCTTCTAGGAGCCACACTCACACTCATGCCTACAGGAACCGGCCTGGCATCCCCCAGCAGGCAGCTGTCACCGCTCTGAAGTCCTGTGTCTCAGCAGCAGGCTTCATCATCCGCTCTGAACCCTCTGGCTCAGGTGGCGCTTGACAAGTTCCCATGTGCTGGAACAGTCTGTGTTCATTCAAGTGCACCACTAAAAGCAAAAGGTCCTGTCTTCTAGGCTGGGCACCTCTCTACCAGGCCGTTTTTGCTGTGATCTGTTCATGTATCTGTCTGCCCCGCAGTGTCACGGCCTCCCTTACTTGTTTTGATGACCTGATTCCTAGTGCCATGGCCAAAGTGTAGTTGGTACTCATTAAACATTACACTCCTCTTTATCAAAGTTTTTCTGATGATGATTTACCTTCTCATGTGCTCATCCCAGTGGTGAAGAAGTGTAAGAAAAAGGTTTCCCCAGCACAGGATGGTTTTAAGGAAGAGTTCTGAGTTGATTATATGTGTTCAGTAGCAGCTCCTTCACTATGCTGGGACCTTGATTGTGCTGCCTGTCCAGCCAGGCCTATGATACCCATTTGGAGAATGGGTATCACAGAATGCCCCCCACAGCTAATCCTGCATCAGCTTCCACTGCCTAGAGTTTGTACTTGACCACTGTTTTTGCATAAGGGGCCAGCCCAGAAAGCATTGCGAACTGTGCATGCTTATGTGCGAGCTGGGGCATGCTGATGTAGTGAATCCGACTGCTGAGCACACTGACCAGCCAGGAACCGAGTTGAGCAGCGGGGGAGGAGAAGACCCACTGTGACACTACAGTCACCCTTTCTAAAAACAATGGGCTGTTTCCTGCACTTCAGAAGTTCATTGTGCTCCCAGGTAAAGATGGTATCCAGTGAGCATGGCAGTACTCCCTAGTGGGCCATTTTCCTTGTCCCAGAGCACTGGACTTTGATGTTTAAGAACCTGCAATTCATACCTCGAAAGGCAACTTCGTTACACAGATGTGTGCGCATGTGTATATCATACTGCGCGCGCCCACACACACACACACACACACACACACATACACACTGCATTTTCTGCACTGAGAGCACTGGGCACTGGGCTCTGTGTTGGCACATCTGAGAATGCTTCCTGAAGAAGGTGAGCCTTGAAGAAAAGAGGACTGGTAGGGGTGAGAAGGAGGCACGGGGGGGGGGCAGTGTGCTGTCTTCCTCAGTGTTTCAGGGCCCCTGCAGGCCTAAACCAAAGTCACCTCCAAGGGGTTTCCCAGCCACCTCATCTAAAAGGCTTTCCTCTGTGCCACTGGTTCTTCTTCAAAGTACTTGATGGCACCTGAAGTCTACAACCCCCACTTCTCTGTGGATTATTCCTCTGCCCCGCCCATGTCCAAGACAGTAGCTTTTGTTCTCTGAGGCACCCCTGTGTCCAGCACAGGGCCTGGCACCAGGAAGACTCCAAGGAGCTGTGTGGTGAACACACACCTGGACTTTGGAGACTGAGCAGGGCTCAGGAAGATGGTCCTACTCCTCTCCGTCAGGCCCTTGTGCCCTGCCGCCACTCCGGGCTTGCTTGATGGCTCTACCTGGGACTTGCTTGAGGCCACTCAGGTTCATGGAGATATGACACTGGTTAAAGGGTTCACAAAGGGGACAATCTTTGCTATCTGGGTGTTGTTAGGTTTTGCCGAGAATTCACCAGAATTCTCTTTGGAAAACCAGCTCTGTCCCTGCCTATCATGGGAATCTGGTGGTACAGAAGAACCAGGGAGGGACCAGCTTCCACCGTCAGAAAGAGCTGTACCCGAACCTGTGCAGGGACGGCTCTGACCTCCGGGAGCCAGCCCTCTGAGCATCAGAGCCCCGTCCATGTGGGCTGCTACAGTCCTGAGGGGAACTCACTCCCCACGAGGCTGGAGGGGGAGGCTTTACCGGCAGCTTGAGGTCTCATACCCATGGAGGGGCACAGATGGGACAGGGTGGCTTGTGTGTTGGCGGTGCAGGCACCTACCCTATGGGGAGATTCCTTCGGCTCCTTACCAGGGGGGCTCTCAACCTTGACCATCTTTGAGGGTGGGTGGAGCGCACTGGGGAGCTACAGTTGCTAAAGTCAAATGAAATTAAACAAGAGATAATCCTTTTTGTGAGTTTAAAAAGAATCGTAAGGAATACCAACGCTCCCAACTACAAAGGCCAAGGGGGGAAAAAGGGCAAAAACACCCCACCTCCTTTGCAGCGAGCGAGCGCCAGCGGCTGGCTCTGGGATTTGCATGACAAAAGCACTCGACAAACAACAACAAATTGCCAGCTTGTCGGGGGCCGCAGGGCGCGCGCGACAACTGGCGCGTTCCTCCGGGCGGCGCTGGGCTCCGGGCCCGCGGGAGGGGCCCGCGGCAGATGCTAGGGGACCGCGCGGCGGGGGCGGGGCGGCTTCCATGGCAACCGAGCCGTGACCGAGGCCGGAGCTGTGGCTGCGCTATCGCATGCCTCCCCCGCTGGGACAACGCGAGGGTCTGAGAGGGCGCAGGCCAAGCGCAGAACGGGAGAGGGACGCGACGGGACCTGCCGCGAGGGACCGAGCCACCACCCTGCAACTAGACCTGATCTGCGCCTTCCGGAACCCCAAGCGGCGCTGTGGGCGTCTGCCCTGGGGAATCTTGGGGTTGTCCTGGGCCCAGCACCTCTTGGGTGGGCGCCGGTCCCCTCCTGGCCACGTGACCAGCCCCAAGGCCGGGCTAACAGTGGAGCGCACCGACCCCTCCCTGCCGCCGGGCGCAGCCCCCCACGCGCGAGGCCGGGGCAGATGGTTGGCCGGAGCTAAATTGATTCATAACGATTTGTGTCTCTCCCCTGCCCGGCAACGGGTAACTTTTCATTAGAGACACAGATGTCTCAATAACACGATGCCAGGCCTTCCTAAGGCAGCCTCAGCATCCCCTCCACCACCACTGCAGACAGCTGTGGGGGAGGGGATAGAGAGGTGAGAGCCACCCCCAGCAGGGCAGTCTGTCTGTCTCCAGGGCCCAAAGTCTGTGGTCCACTCTTCCTAAGCTGGGGCAGGTCCCTGGGACCTGTTCCTGCTGTGACAGCTGTGGCCGTCTCAGCACTGGGTCCTGCAGGCCCTGCCAGTATGATTCTTTCGCTTGGTCTGTCTCTGACCCCAGCTCTCCTCTGTACTGTTGCCTTCCCCCTTGCCTCCATTCCCTGTCCCCATGGTGGTCTGTGACCCCCTTCCCACCCCCAGCTAAGTCCACCTGCCCAGAGTCAGTCCTCAGTAGCAAAAGGCTCCAGCCCTATGGCCACAAGGTTTCCATATCTCCTCAGGCCCAGCCTCCTGTTTTGGGGGTAAATGTGCCCTTTCTGGGCCACTTCTTCTATGGAACATCTGCTCCTCTCATTCCCTTCTGCAGTCCTGTTTGCATCTGTCTTGTGGCTCTTAGGCCTTAGGCCTTGGGTAGAGTCACTTTGGGTGGCTTTTCCTCCCATTCCTTCCTTCCCTGCTTGGGTCAGGTTCCCTCTGCTCCTTCTAGGTTCTTGGAGGCTGCAGCCCATGCTGACTGCTCTGTTACCTTCCCCTACGCGTGTCCATACTCTGTGTGTGCATCAGAGTGCTCACAGTTGTGCAGGATAGTGAGCCATAGTGTCCTGATGTTCACTGTTGGTGGTCTGTCACGTTGAGATTAGCAGCTCTTTTCTGGGCTCCTCTTGTAAAACATCCACCTCCCCTAAGGGGTTGGGTCAGTGAGGGGTCCTCATCTCACAGGGTGAATCTGTCACCTAGCGTTTCCTGCCTGGGAGGAATGATTCCTTTAACTAGTGGGGAGTGCCAAAGGCCAATCCAACTATACTCTTGGTTGGCTGAGGCTCAGCCCTGCTCACCAGGATATGAGGACTCCAAATGGCACACATTAGGACCAGGCCCACTTCTGATGCCCCCATACAGTGGCAGGAGGAGAAAGGAGGCTGGTATCAGTCTTTGAAGCCCCTCAGGGCTCATGGCACCAAGCGTGAATTCCTCAGCCTGGGGTCCAAGGCCCTACCAGCCCCTCGAGCTGCTCTCCCTGCATCCTGCCCTCATAAGGACCTGCTCCCTTCAGATCCCAGAGGTTTTATCTGGCAGTTTTATCCTCAGTATCTTTGTTCTTCACAGGTCCTCTTTTGGTCACCTCTCCCTATTCTTGTCTGTCTAGGTAAATCCATCTCGCAGCTGGATTCTGGCTTGCCTGTGTAGGTGGGCTCTCTTTCCAACCAAGTACAAGATGACAATGCCTCTGACTTCTTATATGTCCTGGGGAACAGCGGAGATACATTTAAGTAACCGTGTGGGGTGTGAGGTTGGAAGTTCCTGTGCTTCCCTTTCCCCTAGCGGCTGCAGGCCACCCTAACCCCTGGCTCAGGTACTCTTGTGCAGCTCCATGTCATCCACTAGGCTGTGTCAGTACAGACTGTGCCACAAGGCCCGAGGAGTGTGCTGTCACCAGCCGGGAGATCCAAATTCCTGTCTTAGCTGCACTGCCCTTTTTCCATCTGTAAATTTTTGGCTATTAAGAACATGCCTCAAGATGGTGGCTGTGAATGGACTTTTGGAAAAGATTAAAAAGAACATAAGCAACTAAAAGTGCAGGAAAACCATAGGTAAGGAATGGAGAAGTAGGGACTGGGGATTTAGCTCAGTAGCATGACAGCCTGCCTGGCAAGTGTGAGGTCATGAGTTTGATCCCTAGTACAAAAAAAAAAAAAAAAAAAGGAGAAGTAAACAGCCACGAGGGTAAGGAGCTTGTGGGGTCCACTGCAGCCGTGTCTTTTGCACTGAGTGCAACACAGAGTAGGTGTTCCGTAAATGCTGAGTGCATGGACAGCATGGATGGGGCAAGTGGCTGGACAGAGCTAAGGTGACTCTGAGTAGGTAGTTGGGATCAGTCTGGGGTGAGGATTTTGGATCTTTGCCCCATGACTTGTGGAGTGTGAACCCCTAACCTCAGGCTTACTGGCAGCCTAGCCAAACTACCACACGCATTCCTTGCAGACAGCTTCTAAGAGAAAGCCAAGAACCCATCGGCTCTACCTCCCTAGCATCTCCCAGGCAGACTCGCCCTGCTCATGTCTTTTGTTTTTCTTAATTAAAGTAGCAAGAGCCAGGATTCCGTCTCTAGAGGCACCGCCTTGGGCCTGGATGTCTTCATTCTGCTGTGCAATGGGTATACCTGCCGCTCTGGCAGCTGGCCCCTTGTCCCCCAGGGGGCAGGTGAGCAGGGGGGCTCTGACCGGCTGCACTCAGCCCATGTGCTTCCCTACTCCGGCATTACCCCACCTTCCCAAACGCCCTCGCCCCTGCCAGGTGCCACAAGGCCTGCCACCCTCTTTCTACCACCTGCAGCCTCTGTCCGTGTTCTTGCCTCGTGGTGCAGTGCCTACAGATCTTCCCTCATGTCCCTGTTTTAGGAGCCCAGGGGGTTTGTATACAGCTCTGGCAGACCCCTCACTGGTAGAGGGAGATTTGCAGGGCCCTGTGCAGTGCCTAATGCTGGGCAGGACAGAACCGGATCTTCCTGCCTGGAGTTTTTATTGGAGACTGCAGCTGGTAGGGGCAGGACCATCTGTGTAGCCCTGGAAGGCCACCTGTCCTTTCTAGGCTTAGTTTTTTTCATCTGCACATTGGAAGGCTCGGTTGGGATGTGCAAATCCTGCACTGAGGAGCTCTGGGGAGTCCTGAGGAGGTGACTCTGGCTCACTACTTCCTCCTCTGCTCTACAAGTATGCAGCCCCCACACCAGGCCCACAGGGAGCAAACACTGCTGGGTCGGTGACCGCCTCCTGCATACTCTGTAAATAATGGTGACTGTACATGAGTGACCGGTGTCACTGGCATTTTCATCAGGAACAAAGCCCAGTCTTAGCTGGGGTAGAGCTGAGCTGGAGCTTGAACTCACATCTCTGTCTCCATGGCTGCATCTGCCAAGAAACCTATGCCCGGACCCCAGGGACACCTTGGATGTGCTCTGTTCTGACACAGGTTGGCTCTGCTTTCTCCAGCATGGCTCCTTCATGACCTCTGCTAATGATGGGCTGTCTCCCCTCTCCCATCCTGCCCACTCGGGCCTGAGTCAGGCTGGCAGTGGTGGCAGGAGCAAGACTGTAAAGGGGCTGTAAAGGGACCCTGGGCCCATGCAGAGTGTGAAGGGCAGGTGCTTCAGGGAGGACAAGCATGCAGGTGAGGGACAGAGATGCCGGCCCACTGCTGTGGAGAAGGAGCCAGCAGGGAGAGCTTTTATGGCCTGAGAGGCTTGTCTCTTATTCCCTTTTAATAGCAGTCCAGGCCAAATTGCTTCCTCCTCTAAAGTTCTGGAGTTTGGAGGTCAAAAAGGAGAGGGGGCTGGAAATGTGGGCAGAAGGAGACCAGAATGACAGTGACAATGCTGTCCTTAGAGGATGGGTTGGTGCAACATGAGCAGGAGGAGAACTTTTCTATTTGGGATCATGATTTTGGAGAGAAGGACTCACCCTGCAAGGCTGTGGGCCCTCTGCTTATGCTGCTTTATGGCTTGGCTCTGAAGCTGGGAAGCCTCAGGAGGAGACCTGCTGTTAACCTAGAGGCCTCCTGCTATGGTCCAGGAGTGAGCCCACAGGGTCCATGAGCAGCTCCAGCTGGGCACAAGCCAGCTCCCTCTGTTTCACCCTCCTTCCAGGCCCTCCAGGTTCTTCCCAAGGAGACCCCACAGGTCAGCAGAGGGCCGGGAACATACACCAGTCAGAGACACTACATGAAATCCCTCACCTTCATCTCCAAGGTATGGGAACACACAAGAGAGAGGCAGCTTGCAGGTGGGGCACTGTGTGTACAGGCTTGGGAAATCCACTGATGAGCCTAGTCACTTTGGACAAGTCCCCTCCTCTAAGTTACATGCTTCACCTGTAAAATAGAGCAGCCACATCCTTTGGGTGGCAGAGGGGATTTACAGAGGCCTGAATGCAGACATATTTCAAACTTCCCATGCTTAATATGTGACTGTGTTGTAGTAGTTAGCACATTCCCGCCCATGGGGAGGTCCACGCACTCTTCCCACTCTTGGAGACCCCCTTGGTCAACATTTCTGGAGCATGTATTACATCTACTGTGCTAGAATACAGAGCCCCAAGCTCAACAACTTATAGAAGATGCTTACAGCTTTTTTCATTGAGAAATACTTATTGATCACCACCAGGATGCTGGGTATTCTGTGGGACCTTTTATGAACAGGCTAGAAAACAGTTTGTCCAGAAGATTACAAATTGCAGAAACACAAAATGCCCAAGACAGACCAACCAGGCATTGTCCATATCCCATGGTTGGTTTGGCTCAGGACCTGGAGGCAGGCAGAGTGGGTCTTTCTCCCGAAGATGAGGACATTGCAAGCCTGAACTCATGAAGATTCTTGCCTACTCAACCAGGCGCATGATCCTGGGCAGACCAACTCAGCTCTGGCTTCAGTGTCCCCAAGCACATCTTCTGTAGCACTGGTCCTAGTCAGACACTCCCTGATGCTTTGCCTGTCATCTATGCAGATGAGCCTCACTAATGTAGGCCAGCTGGGAGAAGAGATACCAAGAGAAAGCCAGGGAGGACTGGTGAGATGTTTTATGTGTTAGCTTGGCAAGGCATTAGCACTGGAGATATTTAATCAGACACTAATCTAGGTGTTGCTGTAATGGAATTTGGTTGATTCAAGTAACATCTCAATCTACATCTACAATTACTTGACTCTAAGTAAAAGAAATGATCCACAATTTTGTGGGTGGGCCTCATCAAATCAGTTGAAAGGCAAAACTGAGCTTTCCCTGAGGAAGAAGAAATTTTGCCTAAGATTGCAGCACCATTTTGTACCTTAGGTGGTCTGCCTGCCCTACAATTTCAAACATGTCAGTCATAGCCACATGAGCTGATTCTTTTATGTATATGTGTTCTATCTATCTATCTATCTATCTATCAATCATCTACCTACCTACCTAACTTGTATCTATTACCTAAATGTTGCTTCTCTTTCTCTGAGAACCCTAACCTGACATATGTGGGCTCAAAAATATTTCCAAAGAATTGTATTTCCTGCTCTCATGTTTTTCAAGGAAATACTATTTAGAAGCAAATCAGCTGACTGATTTCAGTAAATGCTGCAGTTAGGTGCACGCTTTAAATCATTGGTGGAAGCATGTGAGACGCAGCACCTCTTCTTCATTGGATCAAATGCTCAGCCACAGTTTCTCAAGTCAGAATTTGTGTTCTCAACCAACCATGTTCATTGGATCCCTAAAGGTGATCCGGACTCCAAGACTGTAGGCTTGGGATGGATGAAGTTCATTGAAATCTGTATATTTTGAAAAATTTGACAGGTGTCTACTTTACTGTTCTGAGCAGATGATGTTCTTTGTTTATGAGAGAAATTAGGCCAAATCCAACTTTTCCACAGATGGAGAAGCCTGAATTATTTATCAGAGGCTTATGAATTTGGTTCCGGCAAATGGCAGGGCCGAGAGTGGCTGATTTGTGTTCTACTGTTGGAACATCTTGATCCCAGTGCTTTCTGGGTCTTCCTGATGCAGCAAGGCCCCTGGGCCTGGCAGGCAACCCAAGGGGCTGCCTCAGGATGATTTGGGTGGTGGGTACCCTTCCTTGGCTACTTCTGATCGTTCCATTGGTTCCAAGAACACTGTGAAGCCAGGCCCTGGTCTGGCCTGGACTTGCCACTGGGATGCCTGGGCTCTGCCAGTGCCTGCTGAACACCTGGGGAAGTGAAGGTAAGAGACGAAAAGAGCAACGGTCACTGTGCTTCCTTTTGCCCACCCAGTCATAGTTTCCTTTAGAAGAGAACCAGAGGGCCAGCTGGTAAAAGCTCTCAGGACGTTGCCTGTGTCTGGCTGCTCAGCAAGTGCCTGCTGCATGAGAGCTCCGTCCAGGCTCCAGGTCCTGGAAAGCAGTGTGAGCCTGCGCTTGTGGGGGACGTGCCGTACCCGCTGTCTTGTGGGTAGTACCGGTTGTGTGGACTGGCCAGGGGACAGGAGCTGTCTATGCAGCCGTTCCTTTGGTCCCCAGGACAGCCCTAAGAGCCAGGTCTGCACACAGTGCAGCCAAGGGTCAGGGGCTTTGGGGAGCTAGCCTAATACTAGCCCGTGAGCCACAGAGCCTCGCTAAGGTGGTTCACCTCCCCTTACGGAGCACGAATGCTGAAGTTCCCAGGGACTGGCCATGCATGGACCAGAAAGCTTTGCGCCTTCAAGATGCTGTGTTTAGCTAAGCATAGTAGCACACACCTGTAATCCCGGCTGGGCATGTAATCTGGAAGGCTGAGGCAGGAGGATCACAAATTTGAGCCTAGCTCAGGCAGGTTAATGACTCAGTGAAATCCCATCTCAAAATAAAGAATAATAAGAGGACTGGGGATAGCTCAGGGTAAAGTACCAATGAGTGCCACCGCAGAAAGAAAGGTTTGTATTGGAATGGAGAGAAAGAGAAGGAAACAATTTAGCATCCTGGCCACTCAAATGGATATACCCAGGCCCAGTCTCCCACCTTCCTGGAGGTGGCAGGGTATTAGAGTGCCCAGTAAGGAAGTGGGAATGTTGGCTTAACCCTGGGCCTGGAGTGACCCCTAAGGAGGCCTGGTCAGACATTGGGTCCTTCTGCCCTATGGGGGAGAGCTTGCTGTCCCCCATGGGGCTGTCTAGCCACGGATGTAAAATCTAACTCTGAATATGCCATCAGTTTGCTGGCGGCCTAGGAAAAATCAATGTACCTCTCTGGGATCTCCAGTTCCCCTACCTGACCCCCAAGTGTCTGGACTCTGTCTCTTGTTTGTTTCCTTTTTTCATTTCCTGAGGCCACCTGGAGGGGACCCTTCCCTTCCTGTGTTGAGGCTGTGGAACAAATGATCAGGTGGAAATGAGCAAGGAGGCTGCTGAGGTGAGTGTGTAAGTGTTTGGTTTGAACCATTTTAATTTGCACTCAGGTTTAATTACCATTTGTCTCTATGCTTACTCACGTGGGAGAAGAGGTACTTGGGCTCTGAGGATGCTTGTCCCTGCTTCTAAACCCGTCTTCCACTGTGCCTGACTGGCTCTCACCTCCTCCTCCTTCCAGGGGTTCAGAATCAGAGAAGCCCCAAGGAGCTGCCCCTTCTCTGAATTCTCTTGCCCTGGGTTCCACGGGACCCCACCTCCACCTCTTGTTCTCCTCCCCCTTCTCAATCCTTCAGCTCTGAGGAGGCAGATGGGGAGTGGATGAGGGAGAAGCGGGGGAGAAAAGCTTGTTGTAGCAATGAGCCAGGGTCTGGCGGCAGAAGAGGCAAGGAAGAAAGATAATAAGTGAAAGAACAAATGAAAGTTCAAGCCGGAGGGAGCTTCTAAAATGCAAGATTTCCCTCCCTCCTGGACTGGGCTCCATGTCACCCCCACGCCCAGCTGATTCCATCTTTAGGAATGGTCAGCGTTGCTGCTTTTCTTCATGGTAGGCTTGTGCCCTCTTACCTGCAACCAAGTCCAAAGTGGCTTTCAGATTTAGCTCAACTTCCCCCTCTGCCATGGAGCCTTCCCAGGATGCTCCTCGCCTGAACCCTCCTGGGACCTTCCCACCCTGCTTGTGGTCTAAGCAGGCACTGGCCCTAGTCTGGGCATCTCTGTGCCCGAGGCCATCTTTTCCCACCCTGGGCAGGCTGTTCAGTTCCCGGGGAGGGAGGCTGGAGGAGGGTAAAAATACTGGGGCTGAGACAGGCGGTGGGAGTAGGAGAGAAGCAGGAAGAAAAGAAAAAGGATGGGAGGGAGGAGGGCAGGGAGAGCCAGTCAGCAGCACTTATTGGACTAAATACAGTCCCGGGACAGCAAATAATTGGGGCCTGAGTCAGCAAGTTTCACCCATAATTTCTTAAGCATCTGTCAGGGCACTGCCTCCCTGCCCCCCGCTGCGAGAGGAGCAGCCGCTTCAAAGGGAGCGAAAGCCTCATTTAGCAAATGAGGGGAATGTTTAAAAATAACACCAGGAGTCACCCTCCATGAAGGCGAGGCCACCCCCTCTCCTGCTGCTCCGCACACCCCTCCCCCAGTCCAGTAAACCCACAGGAAGGGCTTGGAAAATTCGCTGGGATGCAGGGACAGGGTGACCGGCAGGCAGCCAGGTATTGAGGGGCAGGGTAGGGGGAACTATGTGTGATGGTGGGGAGGCTGGGCCACCTATGTCTGATGGTGTGTGCAGTATGACATGTGCGATGATGCAAGTGTGTTTTCTATTGTGTGTGTTGTTGTCACTTGGCAGGAGAGAGTGCTGGCTAGAGGTGTGAGTGACACATGTCGGTGTGTTTATAAATGCACATGAAATAATGTGATGGGTCATATGTGTGTGAGGTGTATGGATGGGGAGATGCTGCAGCAGAGACAAAGCATGGACCTTCCGGGCTACAGCTGCTCTCAAGAAATGAGCCAGTGCCGCGCCCCCCCCCCCATCACGATGTTCTAGGGGCTATGGAGGAACAGCCCCAGTCCCCACTTCCTGTTCTCTGAGGCCTGCTGCCCACCCAACTATGGGCACTAGCAACTGCCCTTGCCTTCTGCAGTGAGGCCATCAGGGGGCAGAGCTCTTATCAGGGATGCAGGTATCTGAAAGCCGACCAGAAGGGGGATTTTGACCACTGCTCACAGGTGCTGCCCAGCACCTGGCCAGGCCTTCACACAGCTCATCTTGGTTACTCTACATCATAGTCCCAGGAACAGGTGTCATCAAGTATGTTTCACAGATAAGCAAGGACAACTCAGTGCACATACCTGTGTGCACACTATGCCAACCCACCCGTTCTTGCTCCTCCCTATGGGTGGTTTATAATCCAAGGTCCAAAGTTTATAATCCAGAGCCCACAGGGGAAGTCTCCTCTGCTGTCCAGACTACACTCGATAGAAAAGTGGTCCCCATGTTCAAATCTGGGGATCTATTGAGCAGGCAGCTCGGGAGCTATCTGTTCTCAGGTGCTGACAAAGAGTGGACAGGGGCCTGGGAGGGAGATGGGGATGGGAGGTCGGAAGGCAGGCACCCTGCCAGATGGGGCATAGGCATGCTTGGATGCCCAGGACCTTCCTGAGCCCATGGAACCTCTCACAGCTGGTTGGGTTGTGCCTGTGCCCAGATAAATCCCCTGCCACACACTCTGGCTCTTGATGAGCTCAGTTTACAGAGGACTCAGGTGTCTCAAGAGAGCTTTGGGAACTAAGGTAGAGGATGCATACCTACAGCCAAGCCCATAAAGGAAGTGTGACCATCTTACTGCCACACAAGCCCTTGGAAAACCCTGCCAGTGTTCTCTGGTGACCGACTTCCTGACACACACACTTGGGTTTGGGCTCCAGACTGGTTTATACTTTGTACCATGCTTCTTCCTGCCCCAGCATTTTTGCTTATTCTGCTGAACCCCCTTTCCCTCTTTTCTATTTGTCCCTTTGTAAGACCCCTCCCAACTCCAGCCTTCAGCCCCCAGCCCTCCTGCCTGAAGCTGGCTGTCCGTACCTCCTCATTGCCTTTTCCTCCATATCCCAAGTTCTTCCCGCTACTCCTCATAATATGAGACATACTTTCCATACACTTCTTCCTCACACCACTCAGTCATTTTCGCTAAATGTAAAACATCTAGGCAGCCGGTAGTATTGTCCAGCGTAGACCTCCCTGTGTGTGTATGGGGAAGGGTGTGTTCCTTCCGTTTCTCCCACCAGTTCGGGCCAGTTGCATCTTTGCTCTCCAGGGCTGCTCTGCCTCGAGGCTGGATAAGCAGCCTGACAAGACTCCCCTATCTGGGGCCAGGCCCCACTGCTTTATACACATCAATTTCTGCCTTGACTTTTCCAGCCAAGGGGGCTTGGCCTCTGGGCAAGGAAAGCAGAGGAAGTGCAGAGAACTTGAGGTGTGTGTGCCTTGCTTTGGAGGCCAGAGAGGCACAAGCATAGGGAAAGGTTTCCTGTGTACAACTATCATTTACTGCATTCATAAAAGGAGGCCTAGAGCTCAACACTGAGGGGGTGGTCAGCTGTCTTACGAGCCTGTGGCTGAATCCTTCCCTCCAATAGGCAGAAGGAGGCCCCTTTTTACCTGTTGAAGAAAGAGGGCAGTGGCTGGAAAAGGAGCTTCAGAGACAGTGCCTGGGAAATACTAGATAGAATCTCTATTGGTTTCCTTCACACATCAATTCCATCATGTTAGGCCAGGGAGGGGTGGGGCTGGGCTGCCCCCTCCAGTAGGGAGGGGGAAAATCCATCAGGCACCTAAAGTATATTTTAAAATAACTTACATGCATAACACCCCCATGCTCCTATTTCTGCGTCTCAGATCTGATTATCCGCAGCTCTCTCCCTCTCTCTTTTTTAATAAAAAATAGCTATAAATCTTTTTGTCACAGAAGATATAAGATGTGGGTTTGCTGGAGAAACTGCCTGGCTGAGTTGTTTTGTAGGCTGTTTGGTGGCTTGCTCTAGGTTTCTTTCTTTCTTTCTTTCTTTCTCTTTCTTTCTTTCTTTCTTTCTTTCTTTCTTTCTTTCTTCTTTCTTTCTTTTGGAATTCCTTTACAGCTCCAATTGAATTACAAAAATGAGTAAAGTAAAGCTGTCCCTGGTTTTCATTACAGGAGGGAGAGAAGTTAGCAGGTTTGAGGGTGCCCTACACATGCCTGCGCTAGGTCCCAGTCCAGGTTTGGCTGGAGGGATCCTGTAGAGGGAGAAGAGATGCTTTAGCAAAAGTCCACAGCAAATCATTGAAACAACCCTCTGTCCTAAAGAATCCTTCACTGCCCACATGTGCCCCTCTTGCTCCAGGCTAGGCTCAGCATCAACTGTGAGGATGCTGAGAGAGAGATCCTCTAGAGGATGAGAGGGAGAGGGCTTGGCTGCTGGACATTGGGAGACATGGCAGGGGGGCCACCATGGGTTTGAATGATGAATAACTCACAGGTGGACAGCTCTAAAGTTAGTCATTTTCTGGGACACTGTCTCAACATACTTGGCCCATTGGTTACAAAGCGTGTGAGAAAAGTGAATGTTGCCTTTGGTGGGGCAGGGATGAATAAAAGGAAAACCCAGTAATGTTGTGTGTGGATTATGACTCTTAGGGGGCACAACCTACAGGACTCGTATTCCATAGGTGCTTAGCAGGCAGACCTCAGGGATGTAGGCTGGGTGGAGCAAGGGGAAGAGGCGGACTTTTGGAAGCAAAGCCAGAAGAGGTGCTATGGGGGTGGAAATATGGAGAAATGGGGTGAGCTAGAGATTCAAGGTAGACATGGCTTAGAGGGTGCTAGAGGCAATCAGTTGGAATAAAATGAAGCTTGGATGGTCTTTGATGTGTCCATTGGCCACCCATGAACAAGTGAAATATCAGCCCTCATTTTTATAGACTTTAAGAAAGGCCAACATGGGCTAGTGAAAAAGGTTCACGAATCTTAGGGTCCAGTTGATCTGCCACTTACTATGCTTTTGGGCCTGGGCCTGTTTCCTTACGTCTTTATGTCTCAGTTTTCTCATGTGGAAGCCAGGGGTGATGATATTATCTTTAGAGTTACTATGAGGATAAAAGACACAGGTTACATACATTTGGGCACATAGGGACCTCTCCAAAGATGTTGTCCCCACTTCAACAAAACTCCAGGGAGAGGGCCACTAGATATTTGCTCCAGTTACTGCAGGACCCTGTTAGAACAATGAAGATTTTGCCAGCATGGCAGAAGTGTGCAAGACACCAACTTCCTGGCCATTCCTTGGTCTCATCACCCCCTGGAGCTGCTGCAGAAGGAGATACATTTTATTTGTGTTTATCAAAGTCCACTAACACAGTGGCTTATGAATCACAGTGTAATATATAAGAATGGGTATCACATAACATATCCATCAGGTGCCTCTGCCTCTGTGTATGTGTGTGTATACATGCATGCGCACATTTATTGGGATTTTCAGACCTACTACTGATATTAATCTGCTTCAAAACCCTCAGCCTGGTTTAATCTATAAAGTGAAACAGCAAGTCTTGTTCTGTCCTTCTCTCCTCCTGCTCGCTGTCTTCTGTCTGCTCTCCAGGACAACACCACACACATGCCATATTAGATTCCATTTTGGTCCTGTTCTGATAAGCAGGAGATTAAATAATGAATGAGATTCCCATTAGCTCAATTTTTTGGGGCATATTTCAGGCAACCTTTTACCTTTTTAATCAAATCTGCTCTGTACCGCAGAATATTTTTACATTGATTTGAAAGAAGAGATTTTTTTTTTGAGAAAAGGTCTGGTTACATTGGCATTCCAGTGTGTCCTGAAATTGGGCCTGCATAGAGTATCAGCAAGGTGAGGTGGCTGGGATGCTGCTAGAGGGCACAAAGTGGCATCTGAAAGAGACACCAACATCCGGACGTCAGCTCCTCTTCTCCACCTCACTCCCCACCCCTCTCCCCATTGTCTGCTGCTCTTAGACCAGTGGGCTGGGAAACAGGTGGCTCTTTTTAGAAAGGAGACTGCTTTGGAAAACTCTATCAGATCCGTAATAAGAAGTGCGTGCGAAGTGTTAACCTTCAAGAAGCCTCCTTTATGGAGATGAAGCCTTTGCTTTTGCCTTAGGAAGAACGAGTCACATTTTTCAAATAACTGTACAAGGGACTAAAGGGCCAGATATCCAGGCACGCAAGAATCTGGCTCCCATCTCCTCATGCTACTTCTCAGCCACCCAAAGTGAGTACACGTTTTTCGTGAGAAAGTCAGGAAGTCTTGTGTTTCCTTTAGTAGGGAGGATGTGAGAGGAAGAAGTGTGGAGATTCTACAGAGGTTTGGCAGGTCTGAAGTTCCCTTCACACATGCTTGATGATTCTTCCAGATTCATAGACATGGAAGCAGAGGTGGAATTCTCAGGTTCCAGGCTCATCTTCCTGCCCCTGTCTCATCTTAGCATTCCCACAGCTGTTCTTCATTGAGTCCCAGCAGGTACTGTGTTACCCACACCAAAGGGAATTGTGCTGATTCCTATAGGAGGGACAGGGAGGCTGAGGCTGGGTATCCCTAAGTGACTGTCTACAGCCCATAGATCATAAGTGAAGGTTCTGAACTCAGGCCTGGTCCCAGCCCCAGGGCATAGTCTTCCTCGAGGCATAGCTTCTCTTGTGATCCCATGTCTGCTCTTCGTGGTGCAAATTCCTCATTATATCCTGTTCCATGGTGTGTGTCTGAGTCTTAGTCCTCTGCTTCCTGTTCC
Organism: Dolichotis patagonum; assembly: GCA_004027295.1. Classification (NCBI taxonomy): domain Eukaryota; kingdom Metazoa; phylum Chordata; class Mammalia; order Rodentia; family Caviidae; genus Dolichotis; species Dolichotis patagonum. Next base: position 14,970 of record PVJX010005252.1, on the reverse strand, counting down.
TCTCCAGTCCCAGCATTAGGAAACCACAGCAACCACAACCTAGTCCTAAATGGGCCCTTCTCTAGGCAGCAGGTCTATCTGACCCTGGGCAGGATCCCTGTATGAGGCTTAGGACCTTTAGCTAAGTGAGGGCCAGGGGCCCAGGGCAGGGACTCAGCTCGCTTGCTGTCCTCTGATGTCCAAAGGGCGGTCATGTGGAAGAAACCCGAGTCTGACCTACATAGCTCATGTGCTGGGGACTGCGGCTCTCCCTAGTGATTTGATTTCCCACATGAATAAACACTTTCCCAGTGGCTCTCAGAGAGGACTGGACCAAAACTGGAGTGGGGCTGCTCCTTCTGCCCCCTCAATACCTTGAGAACTGGGAGCAGGGATGTGAGCAGTGGGGAAAGGGGTCCCTTCTGAGTGGGAGATGGATTCCCACAGAAGGCTGATCTGGTCTTGGAGGTGGTTCCAAGAGGTCCAAGTTGGGAGACATCTCCGGGTGCAGTGCAATCCCCAGGGGTATGCTTGGATCGCTGCCCAGAAAGTGCCACATTGGGGGCACCCTGTGATATAAGCTCAATCCTCACACTGAACTGAAACCTGGCTCTCATCCCTCTTGAGTCCAGCCCACTCTAGGATACTGTGACCAGGGGCCCAGCAGACTCCAGCCCAGACTTTGCTGGGGTGGGAGTTGTCAGGTGTGCAGGGTCAGTGAGACCTTGGGAAGGCAGAGGGAGCTGGTCAGCAGAGCTTGGGAAATACTGCCCCCTGTGCCCATCCCCATGCCAGGGCAGTTCCCAGAGCTGAATCAGCTGGGGACAATGACAGGCAGGGGGCAGAAGGAGCACAAACTCAGGTATGTGCCTGAAATCTGCTGCAGGAACTGCAGAGCAGTTCCCCGCTCTTTTCTATCTGCAGTCCCTCTGGATCCACAAACAGAATTTGCTTTACAAAGTGACCCTTCACGTGCAGAGCTGTAGAGCCGTGGGCACCATGAGTCCCAGACTGAAAGCTGTTCCTCTCCATGAGTTTAGCTAGCTGTTAGTACTGGAATGAGAAAAGCCAATGAGAATATTGGAAGCAGAGGCAGCCCCAGGGCCACTGTCAGGTGTTGACTGGACAGCGTGGCTGTCCCTCTCCCATCTAGACACGTGTGAGGTCCCTGGGAGAGTGTGACATGTAAAAGACAGAAAGAGGAGATGAGAGAAGTGAGCGTGGACCCCCACCCCGCCTCCCTTCCAGCCTAGGCTTACACAATCCCTGGCTAGAGTTCCAACTCCAATTAATCTCCTCTCTCCCCTGTCTCCTTCCCTTTCGTGCTCCTGAAGACAAGGAAAGGAGAGTGTGCCCTTTTGGCTGATGCCTCTGCTGAATTATTTGAGAAGTGAGACTGTCAATGGATGTTTAAAGGGCCAGAGGCCCAGATGTCTGTTTCTGGACTCATAAAGGTTAGGCCTGCAGGCAGGTGGGTAGCGCCCGCCTCTTACCCATCTCCTGCCTGTGTTGACAGCATAGGTCAGGTTGGTAACTCCATTATGGGACCTGACCTATGGGACATGTGGGGATCCTTGCACACGCTGTGCCAGCTCATCTCCCTATGTGCATGTGTGCACATGCATATTTGTGCACGTTGGCAGGAGCTGTTGCTGTACACAGGGCATAGAAAGTTTTGCCATGTGTGTGCTTGTTGGGGGCTATAGATGTGGTGTGTGATGGCTCAGAGTGTTCCCAGCAGTTGTATTCTGTGTACATGTGTATATGCATGAGGGAGTGAATTGAGTATGAGTTAACACACTCATTTTCTTTGTGTGCAGATCCAAGGAGAGTGTGCAAGCCAGTGGAGGTAGGTATGGGCCTATGAATGCCCCAGCTGGGGGTCTGGTCAGGAGTTGGCTTAGTGTCCTGATGAGAGTTGGAAGCCCTTGGCAACCTGCAGGAGCAGTGTCCTCAGATTTCTCCTTCCAAGAGATCGGGAGACAAGGAGAGGGGCTGGTCCCCAATGACAAACCAAACAGCTTGGATGTTTAAAGGAAGAGTATTGAGATTTATTGAGTTCAGAAATCTAGACAAGAGGGAAACCCTATCATACGTGTTTTGATGTGTATGTGTAACTGCATTGGTGAGACTGGGTGAGCTCGACAGAATCTAAACCAGATCAACAAATGGCTTGTCTTCCTGTGTGCATTTGTGTGTGTTGCGTGTTTGCACGCATGTGTCTATGGCACAAGGCAAAATGGTGGTCCAGTTTGGCCAAATGATCTACAGGAGCTTTGATCATGGGAACCACTTGTCCATGAAAGGCGTTGCTGCTACTTCCTTTTCACTCTAACCCCTCCAGAGGGTGAAGCATTTTAGGTATTGACTGGAATTTAGAACATGAGAGAAACCTTAAACCCTACGGAGTGCACCAAGTTCAGCCCCATCAGAGGTGTCCCAGAGGACAGGCAATACTAGGCAAATCTGTAACTTAAGGATCCAAGAGAGGCAGCAGCCCAACTGTTTATGGAGAAAGAGGTAGCCCCTGGGAGCAGAGCTGGACGGGGAGGTGGCCTAGGTCCCCCCTCCTCTTGATCAGCTCCTTCAGTGGCTGGTTCAGGGGTGGTGACTATACCTTCCTCCTGTTAAGAGTCCTCACCATGGGTACAACTCTCAACCATTGTTTCTCCCCCTGGAGATTTGTTGTCCATTCCAGTCACCTGGCATGCAAGAGAAAGGCCTTCTTGTCTACCTTCTCCTGGAGCAAGTCTTAACCCTTGAGCGTCCCTTCTATTCCATATGTTAGTTCATTCACTCACTCACTCTCACTCACTCAGTCCCTCATTCACTAGCTCATTCACTTACTCCCATAGGACTGACGCACCATGTACACTGCTGTCTGATAGCCATCAGAATGGGAAAGGCCACAAGCCTACAAAACCTCTAGGTCTGCCTTCCAGATTTCAACCCAATCTTATTCCAGTTCACCAGAACTTCACTGGGCACCTACTGAGGTTTGGTGCTGCTATCTTCCTATTGGACAAGACAGATATGATACCTTGCACAGAACTTACACCCTGGAAAGGAGGTTTCTTATGGCATGGTTATAATCTAGAACCTCTGCCACTGTCCAAGGATGCAGAAGATCTCCTGGCTGGAGTTCACAGAGACACACATCTTACTCCAATGAGACTGGAACCTTCATGGAGCCAAGGATAGCACTTTTCTTCTTGACATTACCTCCACAGTCCTTGTCCAGGTCTGGATTTCCATTGGACATGGAAGGATGGATGTGTGAATGTACGGATGTGTGAATGGATGGATGGGTAGCTGGCTAAGGGTGACTTCTTTCTGCTATTACACTCTGCTTTCTTAAGTTGGGAAATCTGAGTTAGTCAACTGAGTCAGAAATCAGTGCTGAGTGGTAGTAGTGCCACCCATTGCCTGCCTGTGGCTCACACCGGGCTGTGAGGGCTGGGCAAAGGGGGCTTCCCTGCTGGCCCAGGCTGTGCACATGCATTATTGGCTTGATCTTCAATCATGCCTTTTCCAGCTAGCTGCTCCTGTCACAGCACATCTTGTTAGCCCTGGAGGCTCAATGAAATGGAAATTCATGTTTAAATTTAAAAACAACATATTGACCCTGGGAGCCAGCAATGTCTACATTTTTAATAACTTACTCAGAATGAAGGCTTGGATGAGCATGTATGTTTCTTCATGTTTGTGTCTCTGCACGTGCATATGAGTGTGTGTGCTTTGCAGGGTGCATTTCTGTGCTTCCGTGGGTGCATGTAAGTGTGTCCACCTGTGTCAGTGAGCATCTGTGGGTGTGTGGGGAGTGTGGAGCGTCAGAATTTGCACTGGAACTCTGTGGTGACGGCTGTGTACTGGTATGTGTCTGGTGTGGGGGAAAGGTTTAATTTGATTGGGATGTGTTTGCATAGAGACTAAAGACAGATGGACATGCAGGGGAAAGCTTGTTTCCATTCTGCCAGGCCCCTCAGCTCCTGTGACATCTACTTAGAGGGTCCCTCTTTAGTTTGAGCTCCCATGGGGTCCACAGAGAGCACTTTGGCCCCTTCTGACTCAGTAGAACTAGCACCAACCCCCCTGAAACACTATTTTTTCCTTAGACAAGTCCTGCAGCCTGCCAGAGCCCCAGTCCTCTTCTCAAGGCTCCCGTCTTCTTCATGTGTGGCATGAAGGAAGAATAATCTGGCTGTCTGGAGACCTGAGATCTGGCCCTGCCTCCAACCAGCTGTATAATGGAGCTAAATGTCAATGCCCTTTGTAACCCAGGCCTCCTTTGTAGGCCAAGGGGGCACACAAAAGCCACTAAAAGGCCCATCCCAAGGGTCTCTCAGCTGTGGTGTCATGATCTTTGCTCTCCCTTCTCATCTTATCACTGTGCTCCTGTTCCAAGCACAGTCAGTGCAAGGTCACTGACATTTCCTCTTTTGCTCTGCAACCTGGTACAACACAGATAAATAGCAAGGCACGGTAAAGGCTCCACAAACACTCGCTCACTGAATGAGAACTGTATGATGCCAGTTTTAAGTTTCTTATTCTTCTACCCATGCGTCTATCTACCCATCTACTCAAACATGAACCTATTCAACCATCCATCTGCTCATCCATCCATCTACCCATCTACTCATCTACCTATCATCCATCTGTCCCTCCATCCACCCATCTACCTACTTGTCTACCAATAATAGAGTCATTCTATAAATATTCCTTTCTTTCTCACAATATTCAAAGATGCACAAGACAGTTTTAGTTTTGAAATGCCTGCAGCCTAAAAGGAGAGCTGGTCTGGAGTGAAGAGCTGTGTAACGGGGGCATGAGGTTCTGATAAAGGTGTGGAGGAAGAGAGAAATGGGAACATGTGAGGTGTGTTCTGACGGCAGGATCAGGAGAGGGCTCATGAGGGATGGTGGCTGAACTGAGCCTAGTAGAGTCCAGTGGAGAAGGAAAGTGAGAGGGTAGGGCAGGGACTCTCCCAGAGCTGGCCACATGGAAGGCATATTCCCAAAACAGTGAGTCACTTGACTAGGCTAGAGTCCCATGACTTCCTTACGAATTGTGGTGGAAAAACTCCAGCCTAGCTACTTGCTAGTGGCCCAGAGTACTCCCCACCCCACAATGGTCTCATGGTTCCCTAATTACCCATAAAAAAATCAGGGAAGCACTATTTCTCTTATATAGATGGAAAAGTTTGCCCAGAGTAGTTATGCACCTTGCCCAAGGTCACACAGCCAATTTGTGACAAAGTGGACCACTGTCCAAGTTTCCAGACTCTTTGATCTAGGCTTTTCCTTTCATGGCTGAGATTAAAAGTTTATCTAGAAAGTTTTTGGGGTCCTATATTTTAACTTCTTGAGGCATGGGACAGGGTCTTCAAGCACTTTGTTTCTATTACCTATTGAAATTTGACATAATGCCTTGGCAGTTCCCCCTTAATATTCTACTATATATGGAGCCTGACGATTTCCACCATTGAATGTGACAGGTTGGGAAGATTAAAAAGAGGAGCTAAACTAGCAGCAGTTGGAGACGAGGAAAAGTAGCACATTTATGAATAATTTCAGCTGAATCCTCACAACACGACACTCCCTGGACAGAACACATTCATTATCTTATTCACCACGACTACTGCAATATTAGTGATTTGTTACCGAATCAATTATTAATTCATACAGGAGAACGAGGCTCTGTCACTTAACTCTTCTCTGAATGCTAGGCTCAGGGTGGGGCAGGGCAGGGGAGGGAATCAGCCAGATTAACCTTCATTTTCTTGTTTGGTCTGGTCCAGAATGTGGTGGCTTGGGTAGTGACAGGAGGGTGAGTAAAGGGTCTGGTGGTGGTGGGAGGTCTCAAGCCCCTTGGGATCCTGAATAAGCCATAGATGCTTAATATACCAGAGGAATGTAGAGCCCAGGGCTTTTTTGGGGTTACTTGAGGCTGGCTACCCATCCACCATTTCCTCTCCCATCCATCCATTCACTGAACCATCCATCTGTCCATTCACTTATCTGTCCATCTCTCTATCCATCCATCCGTCCGTCCCTCCATCCATCCAGTTTATTGCCTGCCACTTGAAGTATCTGACTCAGATAAGTGTCTCTTGCCTGAGGCTCTCTTTCCTCTTACAACCCCTGGAGATCCACACCATTAGGACCCAGCCCCATTATCACCTCCAGGAGCCCCCTACTTCTCCAGTCCTCCTGACCCTACCCTACAATTCCATAGCCTTTGGCTCAGGCACCCAGTCTCATGGGAGGGGCTTGTGCGCTTAGCCTATGATCTTCCTGAGTGTTTTGGCCCCTGCTCCACATTGCCCTGTCTGCTCTTTACACAGGAAGATGCTGGGGCCCTAACCTAGACATCCTGAGTCAGAACACTGGGATCTTGGGATCAGCCTTTTACAAAAGGACTCAAGAGATCCTTAGGCATGCTGCTTAGTCACTCTAGGAGGTCACTCTGTCCCCTCCTGCACCCAGTCCAAGGACAGCCCCTAGGAAGCCAGGGCTGGGGAACTCCAGCACATCCAACCCACTAACTGGCTGTGACCTTCTTCTCTCTCCTCACTCTGCTTACTCCCTGTTGCATCTGCTCTGTGTTGAAGAGACAGAAATACAGGTGCAGGGCAGGGCAGGTGGAAATGGTAGGGGTGGCAGCATCTCCCAGGGGAACAGAGAGTGTGAGGAAGGGAGGGAAAAGGAGTGAGGCAGATGAGTAGGGGAGGAAGGAGGATGAGAAGCAGAGTAAAAGGAAGAATGAAAGAAAGAGGATAGTAAAAAGTAAGAAGGGAGAGCGTGAAAGAAAAATGTTAAAGAAGCAAGAAAGAAAACTGAAAGGAAGGAAGAATGAATGAAGGAAGGAAGGAAGGAAGAAGAGAAACAAAGAAACAGGTAACAAAGAAGGAAGTCTTCTTGTCCTGTGAAGCTGCTTATAAATCCCAGACTCCTAAAAAGCTTCAACTTCTCCTTTGTAGCTCATGGACCCTGAGAACTGGTTGGCCTTGAAGGCGGAGGTGGGGCCAGCTGAAGGTGGGCCTGGGGCAAACATGCCTGTTACAAGGATGGCTCAGGGCTGAGTTGAGAGGGCGACAGGCTGCTACTTGATCTTCTTTCCCCACAACTCTCCTGCAGCTGGCCCGGAGACAGGACCGTCACTTCTCCTGCCTTTCCTGTTGGCTGCCTATGGCTCTGAACCGACCTGTGGGCTCAAGATCCCTCCTACATATCTTCCCAGTTACACGCACTGTGTACCAAAATGTTGTAGCCCAGTGATGTCCCCTGTTGGTCAAGTGATGCTGCTCCCTTGGGGAACCTGTAGGGTTCCTGCAGTGACCTAGGGAGCTGCTTCTTACAGCATCTGAGCAGTAGCTAGAACCACCTATTAGGGGGCATCTTGCCTTGGAGCCCACAGGACAAAAGGGAAGAGCAGAACCCGTAGGATGAGCTGAAGACACCATCCTTGATGGGACTCAGAGCCTAGTCTGACCCAGTCTTGACCAACCCTTGACCCTGCCAACCCCACCCAGATGTCCTGCATCTGTAGTTAGACCCTTTGGGCATCTCGCTCCACTGAGAGCCACAACCAACAGAGGAACAGGGCAAGATACAGAATCATATGATTGATAGTTTCTGGGTCTGAACTATGTTCTAGGGTCACCTCTCTCCTTCTCCCTCTCCTTTTTTCAGCACTAGAGATTGAACCCAGGGCCTTTGTACTGAGCTACATTCTTAGCTATTTCATTCTGAGACAAGGTCTCGCTAAGTCACTAAGTTGCCCTGGCTGGGGTCAACCTTGTGATCCTCCTGCCTCAGCCTCCCAGAGTGCTGGGATCATAGGTGCATATCACCACATCCAGCTCTGAACTCTCGCTCTTAACCCTCCGTTCAAAGAGTAGCACTGTGCATTACCTTGATGTGCTTGCTGTCCTGAAAATGCCTTCAGTCGAGGGCATTACAGACATCACTCTTTCAAGGCAAAAGTGCTGTGATCTAATGCCCCAACTGTGTTGCCTCTTCGATTCTTTTCTGTCCTTTCCCCACCAAGCTTGAAACTCATGTGATTGGGAGGCTGAGCAGTCCCAGTACTGAGCTCTGCTGGCAGTAATTACTGCTGGATAAATAAACCAGAGGGGGAACGCTGTCGAAAAATCTAATTACTATGCAACACGGAGTTTTCAACCTTGGTCAAGTACGGGCAGGTCTGATTTACACACGAGCATCCAGCAAGTCCTGCCACCTCCTCCTGGTGCTCCCTTCCGCAGTGGCTCTGCCATGATTCAGGACCACACCGCTCCTCTGAGCCTGGACCCATTGCCTCAATTCTGTGGCGTCACAGCATTTGCAAACTGGAAGGGACTTTGAAGACTGCCTAACCCAATTCCAGAACAAACAGTGAAGAAGGGCCCAGAAGATTGGGGTTTGGGCTCTGTTGCTTTCACTAGGTGACCTGGGTCAAATTATGTGGCCTCTCTTATATTTTCCTTGTTTCCAAAAGAATATATACTCTGTCTCTTAGAATTTGGTGAGGATAATAATGCTAATAACAAAAACACTGTAAAGCACTCCTTAAACCGGAAGAAGGTCATCGAACTGTTTTTAAAGAAGAAACTAATTCTCAGCAACATTCAGGGACTGACCCAAAGCTCACAGCTCCTCCAGTCATGGCATGGGCGCCTGCTGCCAGTGAGCGTGTACATTCCTGAAGGCCAGGCCTGCTGTCCCAGCAAAGGTTGGCACAGTAACAATTCCTTCAGCAACACTTGGCTGTCATGTCACACTGTCTTGTGTCTAGCAGCAAGTTGGTGCATGTAGTAGGTGGATTTTGGCGGAACAACTGTGGTGGAGACTTCTGGCTTCTTTTGACATGGCTGTGACTTGAAGGTTCAGCAGGGAGCTCACAAAGTGTAGGGTCCTGTTTCCCTCAGTGGCAGATCATTGTCCTGTGTCTTTTCATTTTCTCAATACCTAAAGAAGAGCCTGGTACCCAAGAGGGGCTCGATTAATGCTACAGAACACACAGGTCAACACTGAATAACATTGGTGTTACTCTTTCTGTGTTTGCATTACATGGGTTCATAAATGAATGGGACTTTTAAGTTATGAAACTATTTCTCTGCAATGATTCCAGAATTGTCTTTGTGGCCACAACTCAAGAAAGATGTACTGGGGAGGGGGTTTGTCCTTCTGGAATATAAAACTCAGGGAGCCATTGGTGCTGTGAGTCAGGAGAGAAGGTGGAGGAGATGGGATCTGAGTTGAGGCATGAGACCTGGGAGACTCCTCTCACCTGTTACCTTTCTTGGAAGGCGAGGAGTTACAATGCGGCCAACCTGAGAAAGGTTCAAGGTCAGAAGGATCTGCCACATCCTGGAAGCCCACGGATCCCACTCTCTCAGAGAAGGCATCAGAGGGAGAGAGAGCTAGGAGTCCTCACTGGAGAGACTTTGCAGAGGGCGAACAGCAGGAGGAGGTGGGCAGGCTTCTATTTTGCCCATTGTGGACAAAAGGTCAGCTGGAGGGCCAAGAGAAGACTACTAATCTTCACGCGCACCCTTAGGTGTCAAAAGTCAATCCCTCTATGAGAAGACGGAGCACATTCTACACTTAGAGGGTCCCCGAGAATTTCTTTTAAGACCGAAAAGAATCAATCTTGGCAGGGCTCATGGACCATCTTTTACTTCACTTGACCCCTGGATCTCAGCAGGGCCAGATCCCCAAGTGAGGATCTTGGGGGAAAAAATAAGCAAGCCCTGGGTGGTACGAGGTGGCAGGAGGGGCATCCTCTGCAAAGGACTCACAAAATGGGCCACTCTGGAGTTTCTGGCAGCTGTAGCCAGTCATCATGTGAACCATCTGCTCTTGTAGCCAGCAATACATTGAGCATACGCCTTTGAGTCCCTATTGGGAGGCCCTGGGTGGGGAGGATGGACCCTAGCCATCTGAGCCCCACCTTGGCTCAAACATGGCCTGCCATGCAGTGGGGGGACATTGACCCTCAAAGTAGAAGGAGCTACAGGGCTGGTTCACATCCAGTGCTTGCAAGCAGGCAGCAGTGTAAGAGGCGGACCCTGAAGCCAGTCCCACACGAGTGTGCACCCCTGCCGCAGCCCTCACTTGTCTTGTTTCTCTGGGCAGCTACTTTAGTCTTGGTGGCCTGGTTTACTTTTCTGGTAAAAGGGATGCCACCTCTTGCCACCTAGGAGTGAATGAAACAGCAAGCAGAGTGAGCCGAGAAAGGCAGCGAGTGGGATCCCCTGGAAGGCTCTGTGTAGGAGGTGAGACAGGACTGGCAGGACTGGGTGTCGAGAGGGAAGTGGATGGCACTGTGTGAGCACAAGTGTGGGGGTGGGATCCGTGCTGGAGATGCTGGGAGGCTGCCACGTCTCTGCCTCCTGGTTATGAAGATGTTCTGCCCAGCAGGCCACAGTGGGGAGGGGTGCTGACATTTTCAGGATAGTCCAGCCTCTGATGGAGAGCTGGGGACAAGGGCTTGTTCCCTGAAGGCAAGGCTGGGACCTGGACACTGGTATGATTGCTCCACCAAGTGAGCAGAGCAGGGGCTTCCTGAATCCCATGAAGGGGACTTTCTGAGCACAAACCGAAGCCAGACACTCCCACCCAGCACCTGCCTTGTGGCAGATTAGACACTCCTAGCTCCCAGGGGACTGTCTGCATGGGAGCCTGGAGGATTCAAATGGCCTCACCTTTCCCCAGTCCAATGTCATGTTTTATTGTCAACTCATGCAAGAACTGCACTTGAACTTGGGACATTCTAAGTCACTTAGCCAAAGTTCCTTCCTTTCCGACTTTTTCCTTTTTCTTTTCCCACCATTTGACTCATGTATAGGATCTGCTGGTCCCTGGCACTGATTTTCATCCCCTTCCTCCAAGTCCCTCAAAGGGCATGGGGCCCCTCCATGTTCTGCCAGGAGTCTTACAGTCCGCAGCAGTGGGGAGAGGCAAGCAGTGGCCACCCTGCTCGCCCAGTTTGTAGAGTTGGAAACGAAGGCTCAGAAGTGTCGACTGGGAAGCTCATTACAGACATGGCTGTTGCCAAAACACAGGTTTCCAGCTCCCAAGCCATACGTCCACTCAGCTGCCTGCTCTCCCTCCTGCATGCTGGCTGGCAGGCTCTGGAGGCCTTTAGGCGCTACAGCCTTCTTAAATGCAGGGTGGCCTCATTGCCACCACCCTGGGCCCCCATCTTTTCTGATGTCAGCTCACAAGTACCTCTGCCTGCAATGCAAGAGGCAGCTCTAAAATACAACCCTAGCCACCTGCTCTGATGAATGGTGGCCCACTTCTCAGGACTGTGTCATGTGTCAGTCACGTCTCTCAGTTGTATGGTAACCTGACAGTTGGCTCTTGTGACTGTGTGCATCTGCCTTTGACCCTGTGGTCTGTGCACACAGTGCACACAGTGGGTCTTAGTGGAGCCAAGAAAGTGCTAAGAGGGTGGGAGATTTAGTGGAGAAGGAGACTGAGCCCCACATTTGACCTGTGTGGAGAATTGCTTGTGGGGCAAAGGGAGCCAAACAGCCCCAGGACCATCACGTGAGCCCCTGTACTGGGAGCTGTGAAACAGCTGATGTGAAGGCAATCCTTCCTCAGCTGTGGATTAGCATGGCCTGATTCTCTCCTGGGAAGGCAATCCTCATACCTTCTTCTGGTCACCCACGCAGTGGTTTTTTAGAAAGCTGCAGAATGTGAGCAAACATGGAAAAAGATATTCTTGGAGCCTTGCTTTTAAGAACTCTCCCTTTCAAAATTTGATCCTTCCCGTCTAATTTAAATCCCTCTTGCTGAAAGACATGCCACTCAGGTCCCCCACGAAGAGGGGGAAACATTCTGACCTCTGTTAGACAAGTGAGGAACTAAGTCCAGGGATCAGTGATTTCTCAAAGATCGGGGACAGGGCTGGGCCTGAGCAGGCACAGACTCCACGCCCCTTGATGCCCTTTTGGCCTCCCCTCCTCCACCTGGCAGTGGAGCCAGACTAGGAAGAGTGGCACCTGCCTTAGATCTGGAATGGCCAGCCTGTGGCCACCCTTATACCTATTGCTGTGGCCAGGCCATGTGGTCAGTGAAAGAGACAAGGAATTAGGCATGAGAGGGACCAGCAGGCCTAACTGGACTGCGCTCAGCGAACTCCAAGCAGCCAGCGGGGCCTGGAAACCACCCTGGGCCCTGACTGTGCACGCTCCTGTGGAATCCCAGTGCACAGGGCAAACTTGGAACTCTGCTTCCAGGCAGTAAGACCAAGCAGTAAGACCATGACCTGCATATGATACCGCCCCAAGGTACAAGAGAGGGACCAGCAGGCCTAACCAGACTACACTCAGCGAACTCCCAGCAGCGAGCAGGGCCCAGAATCCACCCCTGGGCCCTGACGGCGTGTGCCACTGCAGAATTCCAGCTCACAGGACAAACTTGGAACTCTGTGCCCAGAGGAACCTTGGACTACAGCGGATTATCTGTGCTAGCTTGAAGGGAGATTAAGTGACTGCCTCACCGAAACAAGATCTCAGCTGGCTCCAGTCAGTGTGGTGAGTATGCCCCTAAAATAGAGGTGTACAGTGGGTAAATAGGGACAGTAGTAAAGCTCCCTCCAACTAACTGTAAGACATTGGTAAGCCTGACAAGAGTGAAGGTGACCCCTTCCTACACACAGAAAACATCAGGCAGAGTGAGGAGTGTGCCGAGAAGGACTCCCCCAAGTTGAAGAAAATCAAAAGGGCTTATGAGACACACAGGCACACAATAGGGTCACAGTAGGGCCTCAGCTGGGACAAACACTATAGACAGGGAGATTTGATGACCTGGAATAACCTGAAGATAAAGTACTAGCAGGAACTAAAAGCTAACCTGCATCAATACTACTAAGCTTGTCAGCCCAGGAAGAATATAGGACTCACCCAACAGGCCCTACAGCAGGAAGTCAGGTGACTGGCCCACCTATTCATTGTGGGACACAGCAACTGGATAAACATCAACCTTACAGTAGGACACCAAAATACACATTACCAACAGTTGACACTAGCGGATCTGAAAGACCAAACACTAACTTGAAAGGGGAAAATGGCAAAACGAAAAAGCAAAATGCAATCTCAAACATTCAGTCCATCAGCAGCAAGTACAGCAGACATTGAATTAGAGGACTCCAAAAGTAACACACTGGAAATCTCTGAAAAGATAACACATGAAATAAAAAAAACCCAACTCCATAAGGCCATAGAGGAAATCAAATTAGAAGTACTCTCCCATGTAAAGATAGAAGTAACAACCTTAGAAAAGGAGTTGCTGAGTGCAGCTAAAGAAAAAAATAGAGAAAAAAGTACAGGAGCATGGGAAACTAATTGAAACCTTGAATGAACAATGTAGAAAACAAGCAGAATTCATGAAGCAAACTGAAAGAGAGATCCAAGAAACAAAAAATTCTATTCAAAGCATGAAAAAACATTTAAATGAAGCTGAGGATAGGATTTCGGACCTTCAGGACGGATCACAATTAGTGATCATGAAAGGATAGAACTTTAAAAAATAACAAAGCAGCATGAAATGACAATCCAGAAGCTTCAAGATGATGCCAAGAGTAACAATATAAGATTAATAGGCATTAGTGAAGGTGCTGGAGTCAATACAAATGACATATCTAAAATATACACAGAAATAATAGGAGAAAATTTCCCAAACATGGGAAAAAATCTGATACGCCGATAAGTGAGGCATATAGAATGCCAAACAGTCACAACCAACATAAATCTACACCCAGACATATAATAATTAAGATCTCAGACATACAACATAAAAACAGAATACTAAAAGCTGTTAGAGAAAAGACACAAGTCACCTATTGAGGATAGCCCATTAGAATCACAGCAGACTTTTCAGCACAAACCCTCAAGTCAAGACATGCTTGGGGTGAGATATTTCAAGCCCTGAAAGAAAACAACTTTCAACCCAAACTGATATACCCAGCAAAACTTTCATTCAAATTTAATGGAGAAACAAGATACTTCCATGACAAAGAACAACTGAAGAAATTCATGTCCACCAAACCAACCCTAGAAAGAGTGTTAAAAGATATACTAGACACAGATAAAAATGACCACAATCCCCAGAACAACAGAAAGAAATCACCAGTTAGGACAAGCAATTAAATAAGGGGGAAAAGCAGGAAGCAAACAATTGGAACATAACATGGCAAAGTCGAACCAGTACATATCAGTGATATCCATAAATGTAAATGGACTCAATTCAACTATCAAAAGGAATAGGTTGACAGAATGGATCAAGAAACATGATCCCACAGTATGCTGTCTACAAGAAACACATCTGACCCAAAAGGAAACTCATAGATTAAAAGTCAAAGAGTGGAAAATAGTATTCCATGCAACAGGAACCCAGAAAAAAGGAGGGGTAACTGTTCTATTTGCAGACAATGTGAACTGCAAACCTAAAATGATTAAAAGAGACAAAAAGTCACTACATACTCATAAGTGGAAAAATTCAAGAAGAAGAACTAACAATTATAAATATATATGCACCAAGCACAGGAGCACCCAACTATATAAGACATATACTCATGGATATGAAAAACCAAATACACAAGAACACAATTATTACAGAGGACCTTAACAGCCCATTGTCACAAAGAGATAGGTCAACTTGACAAGAAGTCAGCAAAGAAATAATAGAACTGAATCATACCAGTGAGCAATTGGACTGTAGATGTTTAGAGTGTTCCACCCAACCACAACAGAATATACATTCTTCTCAGCTGCACACAGGACATTCTCCAAAATAGACCATACATTATCCTATAAAACATTCTCAAGTAAATGCAAGGGTATTGAAATTATCCCATGCATAATATCTGACCATAGCACACTGAAATTGGAAATTAATGGCAAAAGAAATTGCAAAACCTGCATAAATACATGGAAATCAAATAACAACCTTTTAAACAACCAGTGGGCTACAGATG
>PVJX010005251.1:0-86995 GCA_004027295.1 Dolichotis patagonum | reverse complement strand
CACACACACACACAAAGTCATGCAGTGCCACAGGAGGGAAAGGAAGGAGCAGCTGACACGAATCTTTGGGCTGAGAATTTAGAAACACAGTTGAGCCAAGCCACGTGTGTGTGCAGCAGTCCTGGTGACCTGCCAGCCCCAGAGCCCTGGGCCAAGTGACGCTGAAGCCCCTGGCTCCCGCTGGAAGGACTTTATACCATGACTGAGGTTTGCAATGCTGCCTCAGTAAGGCACCCGAGTCCCCTGCACTTTTCTGGTGGCTGCTGCGAGGGTATGGAACAGACGCTCCTGTGTCTCCTGTCTCTACAACTACAGGACAGGAAGCAGGGGCACGGGGCCACCCTGCTGTCCCCCTGGAGACCAGCCAGAGCCCACACGGGCTAGCAGAATGCAGGTGGTGTATGAGGAAGGTCTGCAGCCTTGCTGGTGGGCGCAGGGCACCTGTCCTTCGGCCCTCTGGCTGCAGCACTGCCGGGCAGACCCCTCTTCGTGGTACCAGTAGCAGAGGGCACCACTCTCCGCTCTGCCACCTCAGAGCTTCCCCAAAATCCACCGCAAGCTAAGTGGGCTTCAACGGGACCATTCTGAGGTGCGTCCTGCTTGGTGCCTCGGGGTTGCCCAGAAGTAATGCATCGCAGGCTCCCGCATGCCGTCCCAGCTCTGCAGCATCTGTGATCTTGTCTCAGTTCCCTGTCCTGTGGTCTCCAGTGCTCACTTGGGCTCTGGCATCTCCAGGGTCCGTTTGAGCAGAGACTGAAAAGAGGCTGAGGACCTGCAGGGAGCAGCTCTCATATGCCCAGAACACCTCAGAGGGCTTCAGGAGAGGTGACCTCCTCCTAACCCAAAGTCACGTCAGAGACAGTTTGGGGAGTGTCCGTCTGATTTGCCGCCTGTGTGGTCACAGGAGCAGCCAGCTAGCATCTCTCTGTGCCCTGGTTCCTTCCTCTGCAGATGCAGGGCACAGAGAAACATCTCGCAAGCTTAAAGGAAGAAAAAGCAATCCTTTTTTGAAGAGTGTAGAACAAGAACTCAGTGTTCAACACAAAGCCATTCAACTTCCGGGAGCCATGGGAGACCGTCTGTGTGACCTTGGGGTAGGCAAGGATTTCTTAGCGAAGACACAAAAAGCATAAGACAAAGAAGAAAAGATATTGATAAATTGGACTCTGTCACAATTAAATATTTCTGATCTTTGAAAGACACCATTAAGAGAATGAAAAGATGAGCCAGTTTGGCAAAAATGTTTGCAAATTATTTGTCTGACAAAGGCCTCATGAGATTCAGAGTCTGAGTAGAAATCTTACCAAAGATGTATGCATGCCAGCAAGTATGTTAAAGGTGTTCACCGTCATCACCCACTAAAGAAACTCAAATTCAGACATAGAAATGAGTGCTGAAAAGCTGGTAGGTAGTAGAGCACCTGCCTAGCATGTGTGAGACTCTAGGATTGCTCCTCAGCACTGCAAAATTAAAATAATAAAATAAAATACTGCTACGCACTTACGCGGTAGCTTTTCCTTTGACAATAAATACTAAGAGCTATTGAGGAGCTGGGCCAACTGGAAGGATCCCACTTTGCTGGTGAGTGTGCAAAATACCACTACCACTTTGGGAACATATTGCAGCTTGTGACACAGCTCACCCTCACAGCCGAGCCACGCTCCACTCCAAGGTGTTCCTACAAGTGGTGAGCGCAAGTCCACACCGAGTCATACACCGCGTTTAGAGCAGTTGTACCCCTAGCTACTGAGGACTGCACATTCTGTGGTAAATCCATTCTGTGGAATACTACTCAGAAACAAAAAGGAATGAACGAAATACACGCTGAACGGATCTCAAATACAGCCCACGACGCAAAAGAAGGTAGGCCACAGTCCTACACGAGGCGTAGTCACAGAATTCAATGAACATTTAAACTTAAAAAGTTTATTACAGAAAAAGACACATTGCCCTGAATCCCCTCCAAGTTCTCTCCTTGGCTCTGAACACTTAGCCCACTGTTCTCACCGCTTTCTGAAGCAGTTCTGGAAGTCCCCTTTGGGGAGGGTCTTTAATTGTGTGGGTGTGGTTGCCTCAATGTCCTGAACCGATTCAAAATATTTACCATTCCGGTTCGTCTTGACCTTGGGGAGGGGACCAGAGAGCGTACGGTGCCTGACCCAGTACACAGGGTGGATGAGAACAGCCGCCGTATGTATACAAGCCTTCTCCTACATCAGCAGCTGCATTCACCACAGTGTTGATCACATCTGGTAAACGCTCTCAAGAAAGAAGACTTCCAGAACTGCTTCAGAAAATGGCACAACAGTGGGATAAGTGCGTGTTAAGGAAGGGGTGTATTTTGAAGGAGATTGATAGTAACGAGTCTTTTACTGTAATGAATTATTTTGACTTAAACATACTGCAGTATTTGATCAGCCCTCATGCATTGTGATTCTAATTATAAAACTCTAACAGATGTGGGGCCTCTAACCCAGTCTCTAAAATACAAGTTCTAGAGTACAGCAGTCTGCATTTGAAGCCCAGCTGGGCCTCATCCTATCTGTGTGACCTGGGGGAGTTTGCTCAAATGTCCTATGACTGAGTTTCCTCATCTGTAAAGTGGGAATAATAGAAGTGCATACTTCAAATGCTCTCAGTTGCATGGAGCACTTAGAATAGTACTCTGTACATGGATATTAGCTGCAATTATTATCATTATTATCACTTCAAAAAGAGCGCTGAAAAAGGAGTCAGAACACAACCATCCCTGCTCTCCTCAGGTCCAAAGCCCACCCTGGCTGGTTGACAGATGGGACACCTGAGCTGTGGTTTCCTCCCCTGTAACAAGAAGATGAGCACCCCAAGGGTACAGGCAGTGCCCCAGGGACACATGCAGGAGTCCGTTCATAAGGGACAAGGTGTCAGGGAGAGAAATCTCGGGGACTCTCACAGCTACTGTCTCAGAGGTGACAAGAGTTAGGAAAAGCTGGAGTAAGGCCAAGAGGATCAGGACTGCCATCCCCGGGTGACCCTTCCTTCCAGAGCCGGTGACCATGTGTGGCCCTTTCCTTCACTGCTGGCAGCTGGTCAGATTCTGACAGCCTTCCTCCAGGGAGCTGGGGTTCAAGGTCCTCACAGAACCCCACAGTGTAAGGAGGGCATGTTTGTTGCAGTCATAGTGTCAGGACAGTGCTGAGAAAACTCACAGCCAAGTCCTAAAAGGGGAAGCAGTTCTGTTCGCATTACCCGGTAACAATCATTATTAGCTGGAACCCCTTCTCCAGTTCCGCAGCACTTGGGAACAAAGACAGAGGGGCCAAGGCCAAGCCTTTGTTAGCAGGAAGCATCCCCAAAGGCAGCACCTTGAGCATTTTGGGTACCAAAGAAGACTGCAGAGAAACCCCCAGACTCACACCCTTGTCTCAGAAGCGAAGCGGGAGAAGATGCCACAGCTCAAGCCCCACAGGAAACCCCGAGGTCTGTGCTGCAGCCTGTTCTCCCCAGTGTGTGGCTGTTGTCTGTGGCTTCTGTGCAGTTCTACCCCTGTAGTGTGGCAGAGACCAGGCCGGGGAGCAGGAGCACCCCCGGAAGCCTCCCAGCTTGCCTGTCCATTTTGCAGATGTGAACACCCAGCTAAGAGTGCGTGGACTGTGGGCAGACTGGGGAGGTTAGGGTACAGTGCTAACTTGGTTGGTTTGGGATCCACCTGGGGGGCCGGTGGGGCGCACTTGAGGGTGTGTCTGAGTGGGTCATGCGAGCATGACCTTGGGCACCACATCTGACCCCTCCCCCTTTCTATCTGGGACTCTTCCCCTACTCTGTTTTCCAGACACCATGGGCCAAGGAGCTCTGCTCTCCTGTGCCTTTCTGCTATGATGCTGCTGCCTTGGACCCAGCCAACCATGGACTGAATCTTCTTAAAATGTGAGCCAAATTAAACCTCCCCTCCCTGAAGCTGTGGGTGTCAGATGTTGTGTCCAGCAATGGAAAATCTGACAAACCCACAGACTTTGACCAGGCCTGCCTGGCTCATGAGCCACTTCCGAGCATTTTTAATTGAGTCAGATTCCAGACCATGTTGTCCAGGAATGGACAGATCATGGGAAAGCAGATGGTGACATCACAGTGAGACTTCGCTGGTACTGTGTGCTGAGAGATTCTTCCAGTCACCAAATCCTGGGGGAGGACCTGCAGGCTCAGGGCCTGTGCCAGACCCCAGGATACAGGAGGGACCAAACTCAGCGAGGCCCGGGCCATGCATCTGAGGGGCTCAAGGCTGTTGGGGACACAAGGGTGTATGTCCCTTAGGCCTAACAGAAAGACAGACAACTGGCCCTGTGCAGAGGAAGAGGCCTGAGCTAGGCCTGAATGGAAGAGAGCACTTACTAAGCATAAGCAGTATTGCACACGGCAGACCCCACCCAACTCAGAGGTAGACCCTGCCTGACTTCAGAGGTGGAGAAAATGTTTAGATGCTGTCTTTAACCTCAGACTTCCCAGAAGGAAGCTCTGACACCCTGGAGCCTGGTAAGCTGTGTGACTTCAATCGACTGGAGCTACAAAGCCACTCCTCTTGAGACAGGACACCTGTCTTCAGTTTGCCTTCTCAGCTTGATCTCCCCCGCCCGAATCTGGTTCCTGCAAAGTCTCTAAGACAGCAGCCTTCAACTGAACCATCAACCAAGGTCTGATTGTTTTCTGCAGAAGGTTGTTTCATTAAACGTGTCCCGGCACAAGCATTCATCTGGAAAACACCCCATCAATCCCCGAATCCTACTCCCCATGATACACACGGATGCACAGGTACCAGGAAGGCACAGGGACCTGGCCAGATTGTCATTTGCATTTGACATGTAATGAGTTTGACAGCAACCATGGTGGTGCCAGCCTCTGCATTTCAGAACAGCCAAAGCAAGTTCCTGAGGAGTCGGGAGGCTTTGCCCAAGGTCACCCGGCCCATAGGAGTCAGAGCTTGGACCGAGCCCACAGTTGTGACTCATATCCGGGGCAGCCTCCCACAGAGAAAAGGCTGTGGAAGTCAGCAGGGAGTCACAGCCACAGAGGTCCAGTGTCACTCACTTCAGCAGTAGGAGTGGTCATGGCACTCACGTGGTTTTCATCTGTTCAGAAGCATGGCTCAAAACCCCAGACCCTCCAGCCTTACAGTGTGTGGGAAACTTCACACACACACACACACACACACACACACACACACACACAGCGTAGCCCTGGGTTTGATCTTTGGGACACCCTTGAGTGTCACTTGGTCCCTGCAGCCTGGAGACAGCCCAGCAAGCATCAGTCCGGGGCCACCAAGGGACTTTTGTTTCATATTAAGTCAATCTGGTCCGAATCAGAGATAAGTAGGAATAATTTCTTCAAATGAAAAAGCAAAATCTTTGAACAGAATCTCCGCATCAACAGCCAGGAGGGCCCAGGGCCTGGGCTCTGAGGCCACACCATGTGCAGACCTTCTGTCCCCAGCAGGGAGAAGGGAAAACATCAGAGGGAAAGCCAGATCCTTTGTGTGACCTCGGCCGCAGTCATACTTCTCCTGGGGTGGCAAAGGCACAGGCCCTCTGTGCAGCGACTCTAGGCTGGAGGGACAGAAAGACTCAGAAAAGAGGGGTTTCAGGGACCCCCGTCCCAGAACACTGTGCCGTTTCATTAAACGTCCCCCATACACCCAGTTCACCAATTCCACACTGAAGAGAGGATGACGGAACTCGCGCCCAGTTCAGAAGCTGTTCCTGGAGATCGGATCGGATGAAATAGTTGTTCTGTGAGCCTGAAATGCACAGTTAGCATATCTGAGCGTAGGGGACATGTAGCCAACATGCCTATTTCTTCCTGGTCACAAACTGACACTTTGCTCTTTTACTTTTTTATTTTTATTTTTATTTTTATTTTTATTTTTTTAGTGCTGGGGATAGAACCCGGGACCTCACACATGCTAAACAGTTTCTGTCACTCAGCTCCTCTCCCAGCCCTTACTCTTTAAATTCTTTCTCTTTAAATGTCTTTTTAATAAATTGGATAAGAATTCAGAGAAGAGAAAAGAAACAAGTGGATAAAATTAAGGCAAAAAATTGTTCAAGTCTAGATTGTGATTACCCAATTATCAAACAAATCCCATAGAGTAGAGTCTGACAGACCTCGGGTTAAACTTTAAGGTCAATATTGAAAACAATGACTTTCTAACGAGGTTAAAAAACATAGTTTAATTCCCAAGGCAATTACATGAACATGCTTTCCTGCAGCCTGAATTTGTCACTTTCACTATTTTTCTAAAGGGTAGAGTCACTCTGTCAGACCCAGTGATATTTGCTCCCAATTGAGTTATATCTCAAAAGCCACAAGACCATAGAACCTCAGCTCCACAGGGATGGAAGTGACTGTCTAGTCAGAATCATGCATCCAAAGTGGAGCAGATGCAGAGAAGGAAGAGAATTGCCCTGAACAGAGGCAGAATTGAGACTAGGAGCCTTGAAGACACCATTGAAAGTCTCATATAATTGGACAAAGCCACCACCTGGTTTAAAGCTCCTTCAAGGAGCTGACCCTCAGCCTCCTAATAGCCCATGGCTGTCACATGTGAATAAAAATGAAAAAGATGCCAACATAATCCTCAACAAGAAGGAGGGGGTTGAAAGATTCATCCTTTCTGATTTTAAAACTTGCTACAAAACTGCAGTCATTGAGACAGTGTGGCACTATCCTCATGCAAAGGCACACAAATCAGTGGAGTAAAACCAAGAATCCAAAAATCAGCCCTTGTGTTCATGGTCAACTTATTCAAGAAGTGAAAGAAAAGACTGTCTTCAACAAATAGTGCTGGGACATCTGGATATCAACCTACAAGGCAGGAAGTTTGACCTCTGCCTCACACCCACATCATAAGGAAATGGACCAAATATCTCATCATGAAAACTAAAATTACAAGCTCTTAGAAGATAAATTGAAGTATATATTTGTGAGCTTATAGTGTTTTCCTAAATATGACAACAAAAGTACGAGCAACCAAAGAAAAACTGAATTGGATTCCATTAAAGTACAGGGCTTTTATGTCTCATAGGACATCATCAAGAAAGTGAAGAGACATCTCATAGGTTGGAAAATAATATTTGGGATCACATTTTGAGAAAAAAAAATTGTTCTTAGAACATATACTGTGTAATTCTGTCTTAGTTACTTTTCTCTTGTTGCTGAGACAAAACACCTCATGCCCAAAATTAAGGAAGTAGAAAGGTTTGTTTAGCTTACAGTTTGTGGAGGTTTTAGTCCATCATCAGCTGGCCCCAAGGCAGGGTGGCATGGCAGAGGGGCAACAATTCATGGCAGCTGGAAGACAGCAAAAGCAGCAAAAGCAAAAAGAAGCAAGGAGAGAAGACTCTTTCTGTCCCTTATATTGTATGTAGGTTACCTACCCTAGGATGAGTAGAGCACATACATTCATAGTCCTAACCCTGGACCATGAATCAATCACAAATTCTAGAAGCCTGACCCCATGACTGCATGAGACTCTGGGGGGACATCCAGATACAAACCATAACAACTTGTAACTGTAATTTAAAGACATGTATAAGTAACTGTTGTAATGGACAAAGGCTCTGCAGAGACATTTCTAAAAAAAAGATATACAGAAAAGCAATAAGGAAGTGTACATAGCTCAGTGGCCCTCGTCAGCAAGAAAGTGCAAATCAGTCACAGGATGAGGCTCCACTTCACTCCCATGAGGACGGCTAGAATGGAGGTGAGGATGGAGCTGAGGGTGTCCTGCTGGGACAGAAAATGGCACAGCCACTTTAAACAAGAACATGGCAGTCCTCTACAATGGCAGGCACATGCTTATTGTATGATTTAATCATTCTATTCCTAGGAACAGAAAATGAGACCACACATTCACACAGAAACCTGTACATGAGTGTTCAGCCAGCATCAATCATTACCTGTATTCCAAAGCGCGTGAAACATGGATCAATCCACTGTCCATTGACTGACAGGTGGACAGGTAAAATGTGACACAGCAGTTAGCAATAAAAAGGAATGAAATTCTGGAACCTGCTGCAATGTGGTTGAACCTTGAAGGCATTATACTAAGGTAAAGAAACCAGCCATAAAAGACCTCATATCGTGTGATTCCACTTATTTGAAGTGGCCAGAATAGTCAAATCCATAGAGGTGAATGTAAATCTGTGGCTGCCAAGGTCCAAGTCAGGAGATGATGATGAATGAATCATGTCACTACTTTTTTTAATCTTGTCCTTAAGAATCTTTAGTCCCATAAGTTTGTGAGGCTCTCAGCTCATCCATGGGTGACTCCATAGATGGATTCCTCACTGAGTGGGCTATTGGGAACTGGTGGAAACTCGAAGGCAAAACCTAGTTGGAAAAAGGGGTACCCAGGACATACCCTTCAGAACCCATCTTGTCCCCTCCCCTTCCTTTCTCTCTCTTTGCCTTTTCACTCTCTCCCTTCTGTCCACCATGAGATGAACCACCTTTTCTAACACACACTCCTTACTGTGATGCTCTGTCTCACCTCATACCCAGAAACAATACAGCCAGGTGACCATAGACCAAAACCTCTGAAACTTTCTTCTTTAAGGATGTATTTGTGGTTTTATGTGTTGCCTCTGGATGATTTCTCACACAGTCATAGTTTGGGAAGATGATAAATTTCCAGAAATTGATAATGGTGATGGCTGCAAAACAAGGTGAATGTACTTACTACCACTCAGCATTTCACTTAAGAATGGTTAAGATAGTAGAATTGTGATTTTATGTGTTTTATCACAATAAAAATAATAAAATTTTTAGTTTTTATGATTACATTTGCAGCACATATGATTACATTTGTTATGAAGGGTCAGTACATGTACATAACACATACAATTCTTTTACTTCCCCTTCCCCTTCATCCTTCAACCCACTATTTGCAAAAAGTCTGCTTTCCTATTTACTATTACTATCTTTTATTTGCTCTTAAAATTTTTTATATTTTGGGTTTCTCATATAAAAGAAGTCAAGTGATATTTAAGATTGTATGTCTGATTTATTTCACTTGACATGATCTCAAGGTGCATCTATTTTCCTGCAAAAGATTCAAATTGATCCTTTGTGTGCTGCATTTCTTGACTTGTGAGTGTTGAACCGTCCTTGCATTCCTTGGACAAAGCCTATTTGCTCATAGTGTATGAACTTTTTGGTGATTTTTGCATTCTGCTTGCCAGTATCTTGTTGAGGATTTTTGCAACTATATTCATTAAAGAGACTGCCCTATACTTTTTTTTAGTTGAGTTCTTGTCTATTTTTTATGTCAAGGCAATGCTAGGTTTCAGGAATGAGTTGGGAAGTACTCCTTCTCTTTAAATTTCAGTGAAGAATTTGAACAGAAAAAAGGTAGTGACATGAACACTCATTCATTCCTCATCTCCTGACCTGGACCAAGGCAACCACAGATTTACATTGCCATTAGATCTTCACTGAAGTTCTTGTAGAATTTAGCAGGGAATCTATCAGGTCCCAGT
The DNA here is from genome assembly GCA_004027295.1 of Dolichotis patagonum. Lineage (NCBI taxonomy): Eukaryota > Metazoa > Chordata > Mammalia > Rodentia > Caviidae > Dolichotis > Dolichotis patagonum. The sequence goes on along the minus strand of PVJX010005251.1, from coordinate 77,483 downwards.
ATTCCTTAGTTGGTAGGTTTCTTTATTACTGCTCAGTTACGTTGCCTATCATTGGATTGTTCAGAGCTCTTTTATCTGGTTCTGTTTTGATAATGCATATGTATCTAGAAATCTATCCATTTCTTCTAGATTCTCCAATTTACTGAAGCACAGATTTTTGAAGTAGTTATTAATAATCTTCTGCATTTTAACATTGTTCATTGTGACTTTACCTTTTTCATTTCTCATTTCTAATTTCATTGATATGAGTCTTGCAAGCAGGAGTAACAATCTTATTTTCAGACAAAGTGAAATTCAAGTCAAAAGTGATCAGAAGAGGCAAAGAAATTCACTAGTTTTATTTAAAAGAACAATTCAATAGGAAGAGATAACAAGTGTAAATATATACACACTGAATACCAGTGCACCCAACTTTATGAAACAAACATCACTGGACAAACAATGCATATGTTTATTGGTAAACATCAACACAATTATATCTATTAAGTCTACTTTCAAACAAATGGACTTAATATACATCTACAGAGTGCTCCATCCAAAAGCAAAGTACACGTTCTTCTCACAGAATTCTCTACAAAATAGACCACATACTAGCCCATAAATCATGAATAAATAAATACAAAATAATCACATGCATGTTATGAGATAATAGTTCAGTGAAACTATAAATCAATGGAAAAAACACAGAAATTATGCAAATTGCATGAAAATTGAACAACACACTCGAATAATCAATAGGTCACAGAAGAAATCAAAGAGGAAATTAAACAATTCCTAGAACCAAATGATAATGCAAAAACAGCATACCAGGACCTATGGGGCACAATGAAAGCAGAGTTAAAAGGGAAGTTTATAGCTGTGAATGTCCACATTAGAAAAACAGAGCAAGCCCTATATCTCAAATTCCTAGAAAAATGAGAACAATCCAAATCCAAAGCTGATACAAGGAAAGAAATTATAATAACCAGAATTAATAAAATTGAGACCAAAAAACAAGAAGCAATGAATCAAAGAATTTGTTCTTCAAAAGATTGGCCAACCTCTTAACCCACCTACCAAAATAAAATTTTGTTTACAGTGGTGAGACAGGCAGGCGTGGTGCTGCACACCTGTAATCCCAGCTGAGCCAGGAGGATCATCATGAATATGAGATCAGTCTGGGCTACACAGTGATTCAAGGCCGGCCTGAACTACATGGTAAGATTCTGTCTCAAAAAGGAGAGAGAGAGACAGAGAGAGACAGACAGAGAGAGAGAGAGAGAGAGAGAGAGAAAGTGATGGTGGAAAAGATGGGGCCTTAGTTTGTCAACCCCTGTGATACTTGAAGAGACTGATCTCTTGGTAAGAAATGGTCACATTGCAGCAGGTGGTCACAGAGAGCAGTCTCCCCTGTCCCAGAATCCAACAATACCAGCATCCTGACCCCGAAAGTCCAGCCTCTAGAAAGCAAAGTGCTACCATTATGCAGACCAAGGTGACTAACACACCTCCCCTGCCCTCCGTTTCAAAAATCCTATGTCAGAAGTCAGTTCTGGGGCCCTGGAGTTGACTTCAACTCCCTTCAGCTACGGGACCTAGAAAGATGGCCCAGGCTGGAGCGCAGAGGGGTCCTAGTCCCTGCTGTGGGCCTCAGGCTGGTCACTCCCAGGAGGCTGGGCCCCAGGTGCTGGTCACAGAAGAAGAGGGTTAGGGGACAAGGACATTCAGGAGAGGTGCTGTCTCATCGGTCATCATAGCAGGCAGCAGGAGCCCCAGGCCCTGGGGATTCTCTGAAGAGGGTCTGACAGAGGGGAACAAAACTCCCGACCTACTATATGTCTGGTACAAGTTCATGTTCTCTAAAACTGAAGAATGAATTTTAGGAACAATGGAGGTTAAGAACAGAACATATTTATTGAGAGAAGGAAAGCTTCCGTCCGAGAGAGAGACAGAAGGGGTCCCAAGTGGGTTGCCAAAAACTCTGTCTTTTGGGGGCACTTTTATAGAATAAAGCCACAAAGTGAGGTGGGTCTAAGGTGGGGAAAACACAGGAACTCGCAAGGCAGGCACGAGGTGGGACAGAACTGTGGTCAACCAATAAGGTTAACTGCACAGGTAAAACTGATTAAATCAGGGACAAATGGGGAAGGGAGTTACATAGTAAGCAGGCGTGAATAGGGAACGGTGACTCTTCCTTAGGGGATTGGGATGGTGACCGCTGGCTTCCTCAGGGTGACAGAGACCTATTGAGAATATCAATCCCTGACACATCCTTAGGAGGTAGGTGAGTATGTTTGATTGATCTTTTGTCTTGAGGTCTGGCCCAAGGCAGAGGTGTCTGCCTCCTCCAAGGCTTCAAGGTGTCTGGTCTTCTGCTCTGGCTCCCTCCAGGGCCCAGCCCTGTCTGACTCCCTAGAATATTTCTCTCTAACTCAGCTGCCTCGAACAGGTCCAGGGTGAGGGGCAGGTCTTGAACTCGAGGTGTCGCTGGTGGAAAGTGGGATGTAACACAGATGTGCTACGTCCTGCTTCTTTCTTTTTTTTTTTTTTCAATTCCTTTAATTCTTTGCAATAATTTGATAGAAGACCTTCTCTTCAGACTAACGATTCTTAAGGGCAAGACTAAAAAGTAGTGATGTGATCATTCGTCCACTCACTCATTCAGTCACTCGAGGGGTTACTACAGAACCCAACCGTTAATCCAGAAGGGCAGTTGAGCGTGGCCGGCCCACGATCTCTCTGGCCTTCCTCTCTCTCTCTCTCCACTCCTCCCTGTCCACTCCGTGGAGCTCAGTGACATCCTGCCTGTGCATTGCCTTCCCTTTTTCCACCCTGCTACCACCGGGGAGGTCTTTCTCAGGCAGGTCGTCATCGATCACTTCCCAGGATGAAGTCTGTTGGCTCCTGATCTTCAACCCCTGGTCTCCCTGTGTCCCTCAAAGAGGCCTCCCCTCCTGACTGCCACCTCCACACCTTTTCTCCTGCCCTCCTCTGGTCTGTGTGCCTGTCTTCTTTCCCCTGTGCCCCCTCTTCACCCCGGAAGTGCCATCGCAGGCATTTGTCTCCCCACCACATGTGACTTTTCTCTCTGCACCTTCCGGTTCCTATGCCATGTCCGACTTTGACCTTGGAGAGGTGAAGCCATGCAGAACCCCATGCCTGTGTCGGGGCAGTGTGATCAGTGGGGAACTGGTCTGTTTGTGCCAGGACAAAGGGAAGTGGACACACAGCCTCTGACCACCTCTTTGAGGGTGTCGGTATTTGGAGAGGAAATGACTCTGCCCCTTGCTTAATGTGAGGTTGAGAAATTCAGCTGGCTGCCTGGGCTTGCTACAACAGGGCTGACCAAACCAGCCCTGCAGGACATGTCCAGCCACGGGCCACCTGTGGGCAGCTGCAGCCGCCAACCTGCTTGCCACACCCATGTGCTGCTGTGGTGACCACAGTCTGCAGGGCCAGCTGCAAATGCCAAAGTGGCACAGACAGTGGCCACAGAGGAAGCAGCCCTGCCGTCCTAGGCCTGTGGCCCCCAAGCCTGAGATACCATCAGTGACACATCCCTGCAAAGACTGAGCTAGCTGGTGGCCTTATTTTGCCCTTTCCTGGAGGGATAGAGACCCCAGAAGCAGGGTTTCTATCCTTTTTTCCTCTTTCCCCGAATATGTTTCCTCCTGATGTCAATAAATGTGAATATTCATTTGGTTCCCCCGGCAGATTCTGGGACACAGACAGATGTTATATCCATAAATAATTCCTCCCTGTGCTGCCCCGATTGTACCCTCACCTAACCCAGGGCCATGCAGGACACGGCCAGAGGACTCCAGAACCCACGGCCCTCCTGGTGCTGGGGAAGAATGAGTCACTGGCTCGCCCAGCCCCTAGGGTTGGACAGGAGTCAGCCAGCAGAGAAAGGGCTGAGAACCCAGAGCCCTTCACAGCAAGGAAGCTGGGGCTTGGGGCTGGAAGGGGTGCTCCAGGCGGGGGAGAGCAAGGGAGGGAGCCCTGCAGGGGGCTCTGACAAGCGGCTCAGACCTGAGTGAGACCAGGCAACGGACACTACTGGGCCTTCTCCTGAGACCCCGAGCTCTGCAGCTGTGGGTCTTTGCAGGCGCTCGAACCAGGAAGGAGGGGCTGAAAGGACAGGCAGGGAAGGAAGGGACTGGGGACTAAACAAGATGGGCTTTTGCCACCTAAAAACCCTGGAGGGACAGAGGCCAAGATCCAGAAGGACAGGGGGGACCGAGGCTCTGCAGAGAAGGCAGATGGGCCAGCCTGAGGAAAGCTCACTCGCTCTTCATGAGAGCAGAGGTTTGAGAGCCTGGCGTAAGTGCCGGCTGTAACTTCCAGGGCCAGCTGTCTGTCCATGCGAGACCTCTGGGTCTCTCTACTTTGCTCCCAGCACTGGCCTTTGCTTGACCCTTGACAGAGCTTTTTTTGCTGTTGTTTTGGTGCTGGGGACTGAATCCAGGGTCTTCACCCTGAGCTATGTCCCGGCCTTTTTAAAACTGTTTGAGACCTTGCCTTGCTAAGCCACTAAGTGGCTCGGGCTGAGTGTGGAGACCTTGCAGCCACAGCCCTGCCCACCACTGCCCCTGGTGCCCACTGACCACTCCCCATTCTCAAAGCTGCCCACTGCCTCGGCCACGCTGAATGGAGGAGGACGCTCAAGTCTCCCCGGCATGGCAATGTGTAAACCACAACCCAGGTGACAGGAGAGGAACGGGCTGGGCTCAGGGAGCCTGGCCTCAGGCAGGAAGGAGGCCAGCGCGGCTGGAGCTCAGTGTGTGACAAAGAGAGAGGCCGGTGTGACATGCAAGGACGCCTCTATCACCCTGTAGCCCACAGCTTCTGCCCACATGACCCAACATCTCTCCCCATCCAGGGGTTTCCTACGAGCGTCCTGCGGTGTCCCCTGCCCAGTCTCCTCGCACGCAAGGTGCGCTTGCTGGCAGCGCCCCCACGCCTGGCGTGCTGCTGGACAGCTGGGAACTCTCCCCTCCCTGGACACCCTTCCCAGCAGCCGTTTTTGCTCCCACCCGGAGACCGGTCCCATCCACAGCAGCCCAGGGGAAGCTGTTCAGACTGGGGCAGGAGAGGAGAGCTGGGTGGGGGTAGGAGGCGCACAGTTTAGGGAGAAAAGACACAGAACCCTGCAAAGGGCACCATTGGGCATGTCTCTGACCCAGCTCTTCCTGCAGGAGAGACTATGACCCCAGGGAGCCGGGCCTGCCTGGTGCTCGCAAGTATAACTTGTACGCTGCCCAGAAAGAGAGGGCCGTCCTGCCTTCATGCCCTTGTGCACTGGGGTCACTGTGGCTGAACCCTTAAGTCCAAGCTGGGCAAGACAGAAAACGTCAAGGCAGCAGGAACGGGCTGCAGCAGCTCCCCAGGCCCCGGGCCAGTTTGCAGGGTCAGGGAAGAGGCGGATACCAAGCCGGGACCAGAACTTGGAGAAGCTGTCGGGAGTCCTGCAAGAGCACGGCCCTGGGAATCTCCAGAGGTGCCTGGGGACATCTGGGTACAGAGCCACCCTTTCTATTGTCTCAGTCACCAGGATCCCTCTACCGATGCCACAGAGGGAGTGTCCAGGAGGGGGCTGTTAAGATCAGGGGAGGAAACAGAACACCTCATTCTGGCCTCTTCAGGTGCTCCAAGAATTCTCCTGGCAAGGCTCCAATAGGAGGGACCAGGGCCGTCACTTAGGCCTAATCCCAGAGCAAAGAGCTCACCCTATTAATGGTGACTCACGCTGACATGCTTCTTAGAGTCAAAACCTCTCTTGGTCCTAAGTCGTCTTTATTGAAATAAAAAAAAAAAGTGCAGAGTGGAACTCATCCTACACCTAGATCACCACGTCTGCGCCTGGCTTGACACTAGTTTTTGTTTCACCATAAGAAAAAGAAAATAATGATGCAGGGAGGAAAGAGCCCTCTCTTTTTAAGGCCATTTGGAATGGTTCATATAATGCCTGTGTTATGGGGAAAAATGTCCCCGTGTGGCAGAAAACATATATCCTAGGTCTGACATGGGTGGTTACGGGAAGCCCAATCCTCTACTAAGAATCCAGGCTCTCAAGAAGCTAGCTGGGCATGGTGGCACTTACCTAAGTCCAGCACTCAGGGAGGCTGAGGCAGGAGGATCCCAAATTCAAACCCAGCCTGGGTAATTCAGTGAGACTCTGTTTACTGGGTGTCAAAAAATTGGTGAAAGGGCAATTTCCTAATGTAGCTCAGGCAAACATCCTGTGTTCAACTCCCAGGATGGCAGAAAAGAAAAAAGAAGAAGGAGAAGGAGGAGGAGGAGGAGGAAGAGAAGAAAAAGAAGAAGATCCTAAAGCCCAGGAAGGTGGGTCCTCCCTTGCTGTCCCTTGCAGGGAGAAAGAGCAGAAGAGTGAGTGTCTGACAACCTGTTTTACCCTGTGGCCCCAGGGACACACAAACCAGTGGCCCTCTCAGTGCCACAGCAGGCCACCTCAGTGACAAAGTCCAGCCTGGTGGATCTTCACGGCCCTGCACACCTAGGCATCCTGGGAAGACCCCTCAGTTTCCACTCGGGCAGACACACATCAGAGCAGGGACCTCTGGTCCCTCAGCCTGGTGCCTGGTTCACCCCAGAACCTCATCCAAACCCAGTCCTCTCCCAAAGGCTCTGCCCCAAATGCTGTCCCATGGAAAGTGAGGGCTTCAATATATAAATGAAGTAGGGGACAAACATTCGGTCCCTAGCAGCTTGTAAACAAGAACAGGAAACAAAAACACGTGATAGAATTAGAAACATTACAATTCCCACAGACAGAGGGAGCTCTGTTTCAGGTGAGGTCCGCAGAGGAGCCAGCGTGCACACTCGGCCACGTGGACCCTGCCCTGGAATTCTAGACGGCGAGGTGCCCTTCACTGTGACTGCTTGTTGGACCCAGCCTAAGAGGAAACGTGATTATCACCATGGACAGCCACCGTGTCCTCTGCACGGTGCTGGGCTTGGTTTCTCTTTAACAGCTTCACTTACAGGCCACAGGACTCACTCATTCTAAGCATCCAAGTCAATGATACTCAATTTTCAGTTCACGATCGAACTTTAGAACATTGGCCTCACCCCAAGAAGTGCCCGGCACCCATTTCCTGTGACTTCCCATGCCCCACCCCTAGCCTGTCCATTCTGTGTCAAAGCAATCATACTAGATATGATGTTTTATCCCTGGATTCTCTCATTTAGCTGCTGTTATCAAGATGAGAGCGTTATTGGGGGTCCATTTCTATTTCCAAAAAATATTCTATTGATTTTTGTCCATCTCATGATCAGTTGTTGGGCACTGAGGTTGTTTTTACTTTAGATAGAGCTGGTGCTGGCTGGCTTCCCATCATTATAACAAATGAACCTCTTATAGAGAACAAAGGTTTATGTTGGCTTATGGTTTGGGGATTCCAGTCCATGGTCCTAGTACTTTTGGGCCTGTGATGAGGGACCACATAGTGTGGCAGATCAGTTCGCCTCATAGCCAGGATGCAAAAGAGAGGGAAAAAAGGAAGAAAACAGTATTCCACAATCCCCTTTGAGGGCACAACCCTAGTAGCCCCAGATGTCCCCCCAGGCCTTACCATTTAAAGGCCCCATCAATAGCATTCCAAGCTGGGTACCAAACCTCTCACCCACAGGGCTTTGGTGGACACCAAAGCCAAAGTCTAACAGAGATATTATGAAAAGTGTCCTTGTGGATATTCATAGCCTAGTCTGTGCAGAGACCGAGTTGTATTTCTCCTGGATAAACTTAGAGGAGTGGGATTGCTACGTTATCTGCCGATGTTCAGCCAGAATGCTTGCCAACACGAATTGCTGAATTTTATATTTCTACCAGCAGTACATGAGGGCTGTCCTTGCCCCATACCCCTGCCAATACTTACGATCTGTTTTCCTTTTCCCAGGTGATTTGTTCTTGCGAAGTAACTCCCCAAATCCTGAAGACCCCCACTCATACTTCATTATGAGTGACAAAGATAGAGGGTGAAATGGTTGCCTGAGGTCACAAGGTGAGTAGGGACAGAATGCAGGCGGACCCATGCTGCCTGCCCTGAAGCTGACCTGCCCATCTCGCCCCTCTGCCTGCCACGGCCCAGGGTCCTACAGCTGCCAGGCCACGCCCTCCATCCAGCAGCCTGGGTGTCCTAGGAACCAGCACTACTTGGACCTTGCTTGTCACTCACAACCAACTTGTACTGCAGAGATGGACGTGTGAGAGATATCATCTCCCCGAGGACCTGCAGGCATGTTCTGCAAGTGGCCAAACAGAAAACGTCTTCCTCTTGGAGGCCAGATGGCCCCTATCCCAAGTACTCAGTGCTCCCCTTGCACCACAAAAGCAGCCACGGACAGCATGTCAGGTAATGCGCGTGGCTGCGCTCCAGTGAAACTTATTTACTCAAACATGCAGCGGGCCGGGTGTAGCCTGCAGGCCACGGTTTACCAACTCCTGGTCGTAACCATCGCCACTTGGCTGGTGAGCAGCTGCGTAAGAATCTCAAGCTGGGGCAGCCTGACACTTTGGAGCCCAGGGTACCCCCGCTCTCGGAATCCCGGCACACCCCCACCTCCCACAGTGACTGCGGGGCGCTCTTGCCTAGTGGGTTCCTGCGCCTGGCTGGCCCTGGCCGTGAATCCTCGCATTCAGCCTAGTTCAGCCACAGGCCAATTCTTCAGGCTCCTCTGCACGCAGTGTGCTAGGGCATAAGCGCCATCCCCCGAACCTGACTCGTGCGTGTCCCAGCTCTGTGCTGCCTGGCTCTGGCCCCTCTGTGAACCTGGCTGTTCTCGCCTGTAAAGAGGGGCGGTCACAAAGCCTGCATCACACACGGGTTACCGTGATCGCTGCGGGATTCCTTCAGCAACAGCCCTGCAGACAGGGCCAGACTCCAAGGCAGCTCTCCATAAGCTTTGGCTTCTGCTAAGCGGTCCCCACCTCAAGAGACGGAATTAGTTTTCTATCTGCTCAGGTTTTAATTTCTCGCTGGAGAAAGCAAAGAATGCGCTGTGGTTACAAGGTCCTATATAATTATCGCTGGCTGCACAGGGTGGTGTAGGACGGTTTTGCAGAAAATGGAACAGCCCCGAGGACAAAATTGTAACATGGTAGTAGTAATAATAATGGTAATAATAATAATAGCTCACATTTATTAGGCACTTAGTAGCGCAACACACGAAGTGCTTTGCAAACACCTCTCCTAATCGCTAGCATCTGGACCAGCTTTGCAAGCTGACACAGCATTGCCCAGGTTGCGTCTCGCACAGAGCTCCAGCAGCCTGCCGGGGCCTCCGTGTCCTCTCCAGCCTACATGTGAGACAACCAGCCAGGGTTTCAAGAGGTGAGGTCATTTGTCTAGATGGCTGTCAACAAAGTGGACAGGATGGGCTCTCACACAGGCCCTGGACTGTGGATTCCGGAGCCACCCCACTGCACGCTCTTGCTCCATCCTGCCCACACCAGGGCTCCACGGGGATCTTCTCTGTATGCCCCCTCCCATAGCTGCAGAGAAAACATCTGCTCCGGGGCTCATGCCAAGCCCCTAGGTGCCCACCCATCTAGGCGCAGGTCCATCAGATGGGCCAGGGTCAGTGGCAGAGCGCTTGCCTAGCGCACATGAGGCCCTGAGTATCGTGCCCCATGCTGCAAAGACATAAAACCGAACAGAAGAGCATGAGGAAGGGCTGATAGAAGAAGAGCTCTGTCTGACAGGAGGTGCTCATGCTCGGGGACCACCAGGCTAAGCCCCTGAGTAATGTCGTACCCTGCCTACACCTCCAGGACCCAGCCAGCCCACGGCTACCAGCTCTCTATGCCGTGAGTAAGTGCGGAACAGAAGCTGGGAAGAAGCAGGAGCCATACGTTTGCATTCCCTCCATGAGTCCTGAGGAAACTCCTACACATCAGGGCTGACCCCTGCCTCTCTCTGCAGCAGCATCTCCTTGCTCTGGGGACATCTGTCCTCCTAGCATCTGCCCACAGATGCCTGGGCTCCACTACCCCATGGACTCCTCCCAACTCTGCCCTCCTCACCCCAGGCATCTCTGCCCTCCTCACCCCAGGCATCTCTGCCACTTGGTCATCTTCTGCATCCTTCCCCAGCTGCATCTGGTGGTTGCTGGCTTGAAGGGCAGAGACCATTATAAAAAATTACTTATGACTGTGACAGTTTATGCCAGGTGGCCTCTAGGAAAGTAAGACATGTAAGTTTCCCAGCAAGGGTGGTCCCTAAGAGTTCTCCAGCAAAGCCGGTGCTTAATCACTTTCTGTTCACTGAGACAAAATATGCAAACATAGAGGAGGAGAAGTTTACTTTGGCTGCTGGGTTTTAGAGGGGTCAGTCCATGATAAGTTGGCTGCAAGGCAGAAAGGGCACTGTGGAAGGGCAGGGCAGAGGAATGCCCCTAACCGCATGGCATCCAGGAAACAGAGAGGAAGGAGAAGAGCCTGAGATAAGAATGCACCCTTCCACATCACCCCCAGCAACCCATCTCCAACTGGGCTTTACCACCCAAAATCACATGCAGCTATGAACACACAGCTGGAGGAACCCACCGATCAGCATGGAGCCCCAGGATCCAGCTGCCCTCACACATGTGAGACTTCAGGCAAACATCTGAGATCTCAGCCCTAATAGCCAGGAACCCTTAGATGGGGTACACTGGTGTCCTTCCTCATCACCCAGCTTGTGAGCACATCCTTACCTGTCCAAGGAAGTGGACATAGAGGAAACAAAACTTTGATTCAAAGGTTACTTCAGATTTAATTCACAAATAAAAATTGTGCGTGTTTATGGTGTGCAACACATTGTGGTATGTGTATGCAAGGTGGAAAGACTAAATCAAGCTAACTAACACACCCACCCCCTTTGCGTGTGCGTGCTAGCAAATTGTAATTCTGTATTTTAAAATTCCTGGAGCTAATGCGAAGACTGGAGAGAACCAGGAAGGAAGTTACACCCCTCCCACCTCCCTGCAAGCAACTAGCTGATTTGGAGGAACTGTACTGTTTGATTGACTTTGCAAGCCTAAAACCAGGAGTTTCATCAAATATTTAGAAGATAACAATATGCAAATAGTAACTACTGTAGATTTCCTGCTGTCTTGTCACTGTTTCATTTCACTTTATTGTTCTGTTTTATTCCCTTTAAAATAATGAAATGAAATGAAATGAAATAAATGAAATGAAATGAAATGCTTAGGATGATATGCATGGTAAATACCATGGCCATCAAAATCATGGGTCATGGGCCACTCAATCATGGTCCATGGTCAGGACTGGGAAGCACTGGGTCTCTTTTCACGGTGCATTTTTGTGAAGGCCTTTTGCAAAGCTTCTCCTGATCCACCTGCGTGTCACCCAGACACAGCCAAGCCACACCCTCCACCTCTCTGTATCCAGGAGATTCTAGAAGGGTTCTGGCCTCGCTCACTAGAGCAGCAAGGACCACATCTGTGACACTATCCCCGCTCTTCCAGGCACTGAGCATGTCACTGTTCTGGTCTTTCCCCAGCCAGTTGTCTTCTCTTGTGAGCTGCCGGGCTGGAACAGGGCAGGCGCTGGCCAGGGGCTGTGTCATCCCGGGACTGTGCCGATGCCCCTTAACCACACATTAGCTGAGCACTCATTCGGGCACAGAGTGCACTGGGCCTGGCGTTGGAGCATATCCAGGCTTGCAAGCCTTCCACCCGGTCCAGTTTGCTCATGAAGAACCTTGGGCTGGTGACCAACGTGGTCAACTGTTACTGTACTAGCACAGGACACTGCTCTATCCTTGAGCCAGGTGCCGCCAGAGCCAGGGACACCTCCCTGAGAAGGCCCCAGGGAACCAACCCACCAGCCACCTCCCTTCCACTGTGGGCACAAGAAGACCAGTTTCAGCTCCCAGTCTGACCCCTCCCCGCCTTGCGGCCTCCCTTGCTCCCTCTCCTTCTCCACCCCTTCTTCCTTCTTCTCTTGCTTCCTTCCCTCCATCCCCTTCCTCCTCCCTCTCTGCACATCTTCCTGCGTTTCTTTCTCCCCCTTTGCTTCCTGCCTCTGTCTCCCTCTCCTCCACGCCCCTCTCTCATTCACACCTTCGTCTCCACTGCCTCAGCACAGCTGCGCCTGCCAGGCCTGGGTCCCAGTGATTGACCAAGAGCTGGGAACCTGCTCCTGCCCATAGGGACCCCAGAGCCAGCTGGGTGACAGCCACCATACCTCATGGGACATGAGGAGCACATGGGCATGGAGAAGGATGAGTCAGATGCTGGGGAACCCAGGGGCTCCAGGAAGGTCCTGTCGGCCCATGCTCTGGTGCCTCAAGCAGGAGGATGAGGCAAAAGCTCGTCCCACAGCCCTGCTCAGAGAAGCTAGGTCCCTTTGGGTGTCACCAGGGCCACTGACTCAAACAGTCAATGCAACCTGGCCTTCCTGCTCCCTGGGCCTCCTCCTCACACTTGTGCTCCACAGTGCAGTGGCCATGTCCTCACACACCAGGGCTCACAGAGGTGGCAGCCTGGAGCCATGTCCTTGAGGCCTGGGTCCAGCTGCTGAAAACCAGCGAGTTCTGGGCCAGGTGCTCAGTGTCACGGAGGCCAACCTCTGTTCCCAGATCACAATCAGGGGAGGTGTCCTGCTGTCACAAGCTCCCCCATAGTCCCCTGAGCCGTAGTGTCCTGGCCTCACCCAGCCCCGAACTCCAGACCTCCCATGACAGGTGGCCCTGGCAGGAGCACAGTGCTGGAGATGTTTTCCATTCCCTCCCGGCCTCCTCTCCACTGCCCTACCTTGCTCCACTGGCTCTTCCTCCCTGCCTTTCCCCTCCCTCGCTCCCTCCCTCGTCCTCCCTTCCTCTCCTCCCCTCCCTCCTCACTCCTTTCTTTCTCACAGGACTCCCAAACCCAGAGGTATTTGCTTGGGCTGAAACTTGGCACAGGAGTCCTGAGCCTCAAGGCAAACGTTTGTCCTGGAATTTGTGGGAAGTCACTTGGCCGCTCTTCGCTGGGCGATGGCAAAAACCCCACAGCACCTCGGTGCCGCCCGCCCTGGGCAGCTGCTGGTGGGGCTCTGGGAACCTCCCACTCGGAGGGCACGGGGCTGCCCCAGGCGGAGGGCTCCTGGAAACCCTCGGGGTGACTCACCACCTTCGGCTGCTGCCCTCGGACAAAGGGGTGCCCACTCCTGTTATTCATATCCTGCGATGGGCCAGAGCTTGTCGTCACACCACCTCGAGTTTCAGGTGGATTCTACACGCCATCATAGGAAGATTCCCCCGGATGCCCGGGGCTGATCCATCCGGGTCTGAGAGGACCCCACGGGAAAATGGGGAACTCTCAGGTACGTTTTTCAGTCATGCACAAGGTAGGACTGAAAGACACAGTAAAGTCTAAATTTTTTTTAAATTTATTGCAGTGAAAGACACACTGGCACACATCTCCCTCCAAATACAGCTCCTTGCTTCAGACACATGTATACCATCCTCTTAACACTTTCTGAAGCAGCTCTGGGGTTCTCTCTCCTGAGGGTCTTTGGGTGCACCGTCATGGCTGCCTGGACATCGTGAATGGACTCCAAGCAGTTTCCTTTCCCGGTCATTTTGATGTGGACGGCCAGACACAGTGAATAGAGCTGATGAGGACACAGCATCTTATTTTTATGAGCCCGCCTGTCCACTGGACAACATAAAAATTCCATACCATGTGTCATAAAAAAACTCACAGAAAGAGGACTTCCAGAAATGCTTCTGAAAATGGCAAGAACCATGGGGGTATGTGTGCTGGAAGGGGGGGGTGAGGTGCAGTTTGAAGGGGATTCAAACCAAGGAAGCTTTTACTGTAAGAAATATCGGGGCTGGGGGTTTAGCTCAGTGGCATAAGTGCCTGCCTAGCAAGTGCAAGGTCATGAGTTTGATCCCCAGTACAAAAAAGGAAAAGAAATCAAGCCAAATAAGCCCTGATAAAGCCAATCAAAACAAAACAGCAAAAGTGATACAGGACCTCAAAACAAGATAATAGGAAATCAACCATGGCTGCTATAATGCCTCTTGTTATCTTCCAAATAGCTGCCCATACCTTCACACATTATAATCAAACAAAACAGAACAAAATAAAGCCAATCAAAGCAGCACACTGAATAAAACAAAACTGAGCAAAACTAAACAGTGAGAACATTATTGGATTTCAAAAACAGGACAGAAGAAAATTCCCCCCATAGTTGCTATCATGGATGTAAAAAGTATTTTAATGTAACATTCACCATAGGTCAGTCATACCCTCGCATGTTCCCTCTCTTGTTCATTCATTCATTCACCCAGCATCTATTTTTTCTTCTACTGCTGGTTTTCTCTGATCAGTTGCACTAGTTCGTAGAGAAAGATGTAACTGTAGTCTCAGGTTCTCTTGTTTACTTGCTCATTCATTCATTCCCCCTCAGCCGATTCTCTGTCTATCCACCCGTCCATCACTCACCTCTCCGCTCATTTACGTGGTAACTCCCGTCCTTCTTGCCTATGGATTCCCTTGCTGGATGCCTGGAACCACAGGACGCACCAAATCCCATATGTGCCATGCATATGTAGGTCTTTTCCTCCACACCTGGCACAACCGTCACTTATAAATTAAGCATAGTGAGACAGCACAACGGCTGATCCTAAGAGTATAAGAACCATAGAATCACAGCAATGGCAAGTCACTGCCCTAAAAATTATCTCAAGCTGATGAATCCTTCGTTCTGGAATACTAATATTTTTGCAGCAAGGTTTTCCTTGGGCTACTGGACATGTAGGAGAGGAGCCACGGGGAAGGGGCCCCTGGGAAGGGGCCCCTGTCCCGGGGTGTTTATGGCCATGCTTATCACAGTCCCATCTGCTATCCCTTCAGCCACAAGCTCGGGAGCTCTGCCCCTGAGACGCAGCTGTCGCTGCTGTGCACACTGCTGCTCTGCTGGGAAGGGCCGGCCGGCTCCCAGCACCTGGTCTTCATGGTCCCCTGGCCCCTCGGTCTCCTGCGGGAGGCTAGGTTCTCTGGTCGCAGGGACAGAAGGAGCTAGAGGCAGTGTCCTGGGACCAGGACAGTGGGAAAACTGCTGTTGAGTCACGCAGGGGCGCATCTCAACTGGCAGGTGCCCAGTGAGTACACGACACTGCAGATGCTGACTGGGCCAGGGAGCTGTGCAGCTGAAAGGTCCTGGACTTAGTGCCAGTCACAGATGAGGTGCGGTGTGACCCAGAATGTCTGTGCTAGCCTGGGGAGCCCCACCAGAAGCAGGAATCTGGATCCCATGGAAAGCTTCTGTGGAGGCCTCCACTGAGAGCATGAAGGCCCAGATGTGGACAGGCCACTGTCTGTGTGCACAGCATGGAAGGAGCCTGAGGGCCCAGGCCAGGGTGTGTGCTGGCCCTTTCCACCGCTGTCTGTTAGAGCTAGATCGGGCGGCTGGCACATAGCAGATGCTCAGTAAATACTTGGGGAATCAAACGAATCAATGAATTGGAAACGGATGATCCATTGTCCCACTCTGCTAATTTTTAGGTGGCCCAGGGTCCACCCAAGGAGGTCTAGCACCTTATCCCACTTGACCTAAGCACCTCTGTTTCTAACTATTTACCTATTCATCTTTCCTTGCAAATCCTCCTTTAAAATGTAAAAAGCTTCTTCACAGCAAAGGAAGAATGGGAGACAGTGTTCCCCCGTACATCTGACAGGAGTTAAATTAATATTTATATTACATTCAAAACTCCAGACTCAACCGTGAATAAAACCAGTCACTTTAAAAATGAGTGCCAGAACTAAATAGACATTGGTCAAAAGAAGACATGCAAATGGCCCATGGATACATGAAATAATCCTCAACCCAACCGTCACAGAAATGCAAATCAAAACCACAATAAGATATCACCCCACACCTGCTAGAATGGCTGTGGCCGAAAAGACAAAACATAACGGGCCAGGAAGGATGTGGGGAAAGGGACGCTTTCATAGTGTTGGGGGGGAATGTCAACCAGCTCCCCCACTAGGGAGAGCGGCATGGAGGGTCCTCAAAAAATTAAAAGGAGATCTACCACGTGATCCAGCAATCCCACTACTGGGTATTTATCCACAGAAAATGAAATCAGCATGCCAGAGACACACCACAGTCCCATGTTTATTACCTCTATGTGAATAAAATGGAAGCAGTGGAAGGCCTATCAGTGGGTGAAGGGATAAAGGAAATGTGGTCCATACATGCTGTGGAATACTATTCAGCCATAAAAAAGAATGCATGCTACCATCAGTGACCACATAGGTGACACTGGAGATTGTCAGATGAAGGGAAATGAGCCAAGCACAGAGACGAGGGCCACGTGATCTCATTCACTGGTGGATTCTTGTAAGGCTGAGCTCATAGAAGTTGAGGGCAGAATGCTGGTCACCAGAGCCTGGGACAGGAGGAAGGGGAAAGCTCGGTTGGTGAGTGCTGAGTCACATGTGAAGAGTCCATTTCGAAAATTGAGAAGAGAGGACGCAGGATATTTTTACCATGCAGAAATGTGAGAAGAAAGATATGTTCAACCTGATTTACATGGTACGTCACATGTACACATATCAAAACAACACGTTAGCCATAATTATGCACAATTTTCGGTTTTATGCATCCATATAATACAAGAAACACTTGGAAAAGTAAATTAAAAATACAAGATACCCCCATCCCCCTGCACATAGAAAGGCGTGATCTAACTCTGCTCTTTGTGGGAACGGAGCCCGAAGCCAGGTGTGGGCCCAGGGTCACCCAGAAAGTAGCTGACAGGTCACAAAAGGACCGCGGAGCTCCAGAGCCCTGTCCAGACTCCTGTCACTTAGCCAAACCACCAAGCCACGTGTCCCCGTGTCAGCCCTCTGAACCATCCCCTGCACGCACTCCTCCTCTGGGCCTGTTAGCCACTGCCCTCGGACTGCAAATTCCACGTAGCAGGGACATCCGGGGAGCAGGGGGTGACAGGGCCACCAGGGAGGGGGCAGGGCTGGGCCAGGTACACAGTGTCTTAGGCAGACAAGTCAGCTGGAAACCCCACAGGGGAAAGTTAGCTCCATGCGGCCATGGTATTGGATTTTGAAACCCTACACATTTTTTTTAATCTGTAATTATGCGGTACACACCTAATTAAAATGGACTATAATTGTTGAAATATTTTATTGAAGTCATTTTTTTTTTCCGAACGACAGGTTTAACAGATGATAAAACTTGTCTTGTGGTTGACTGGGGCTGCCAAGAACCTGGGGCAGGGAACAGAGGGTGGGGCCGGCGGACAGTCACCCTGTCTGAACGCCAGCGCTCCATGCCCAGTGCCTACCAGGCACCCCGGGCCCAGGGCCAAGGGCCCAGGACGGAGGCAAAGGCCCGGGTGGGTGTTCTGCACGCAACACCCTGAGGTTTGCTTTAGTGCCAGGGGGAAACCCTTTGAAATAGCGCTGAGATCAGAGGGCTGTTTATTCAGAGGTGAAGGAGAGCGCTGTGCCTTCCCCCAGTGCTCAGCCCGGCCACTCCTCCGCAGCCCAGGTGACCACAGCCAAGCCGGCCCCGGCCCCTTCAGGGGACCTGGGGACCACACTTCCCTGACAATGCTGGGTGGCAGCTGCACATTCCAGCCGGTCCCCTCGTGGCTAAGGCTTGCTTTACAGAGGGGAAACTGAGTCACAGAGGAAGCAAAGGGTCCAAAGTCTTTCTTACGTAGGGGAAGCAGCCTGGGGTGCATCTGATCCCCAGCTCCGTGGCCCGTAGAAGTCCTGCTTGCCACTATCATGTTCTGACTCAAAGACAGCTCAAGGCGTCCTCACCACTGCAGGCTGACTCAGCCTGGCTGGGGTGGGAGTGCTGGCCAGGAAAGCCGGGCTCCTGTCCACTCCCGGGCTGCCTGTCCATCCCTCCTGCCTGCCCCCTCCCCAGGCAGGCAGCACAGGGATTTCCCCATCCACACCAGTCCAGCCCAGCATGGGAACATTCAGCTCGTCTCTGGCCCGAGCACCTCGGGAGCATTTGACCCCAGCTCTGCCTTATCTTACAGTGGTGTCTCCTCCCTGGGTGACAGGTGGCCAACAGGCTGCCTCTGACCCAGCGCAGCATGGCTACAATGAAGCTCAAAAATTACCAGAACAAAGAAAAACACCCTCCGAGCATCGGTGCCCAGTGGTGGGCGCTCGTTTTCTTTCCAAACCCATGCATTCTCCTTCCACTCCGCCATCGCTCTTCCCTCTGCTGCTGCTTCCCCAGCTTCCTTCTCTGCCCACCTGGTCCTGGCTTTGACCACACCCCTTCTGAGTGGCAGAGCCCGTGTGGAAGTGTGTCCCTGCACCACAGAGCTGAGGCTGTGGGGGACGCTGGGGCTGGCAGCAGATACACCCCACCTGGGGCTCAGGGCTTCTCCCCCACCTCTCCTCCCAGGCTGTGCAGAGCCCAACCGCAGGACCACTGCCTGGGAGGAGCAGACAGTGACCCCAAGGGCCAGGCGTGGAAGGAGGGGACGGACATGTGCAGGGCCTGGCTCGGGGCCCAAGGCCCCACCTGCCTGCTTCTCCCAGATGCCCCCGACAGCTGTCCAGGAAGGGGGTTATGTGCAGAGTCCGACAGGGCCTAAATCCCTTCCCCAGCACCGGTTCCAAATTAAAACGTGGCAGGCTTGATGGCTGCTGCCCCCCACCCAGTCCACTCGCTCTGTCCTGCTGGCCCCCTCCCTACCCCTCCCCTCCTGCCGAATCTTCTGTCCCCCAGGATGCAGAGCAGAGAGGCGGGGAGCACCTGCCCTCCAGCCCCCAACCCCAGGAGACAGGTGCTGGGGTGTGAATGCGTGAATTCCCCCCATTCCCCCAAGATGCCGACCATCTCTGTCACTGCCGTGTCTCCCCACAAAAGTGATAGCTCCCTCTGTCCATTTAAGACAGGAGGAAACTGCAGCCCAATGGGACAAGTGTCCAGTGAATGGCGGGGGAGTTCCCACTCAGAGCCTGCGTCCCTCTGCAGAGTTGCAAGGGCTGCCGTTTGGAATGTACCCGGGTCCTGGACACACATCACCCAGGATCCTGGGCCTCAGAGGATTCACCAGGTACAAGACACCTGGGTGCCCCAGTGGAAGAGCCAGGCCTAGACACCCCAAAGCCCTCTGGGGGCAGCCCCTGTCCTTCCTTCCCTTTCAAGATCAGGTAAGAAGGAAGCCCAGGCGCCCGCTGGCCCAGCTCCCACCCGGCGCTGTGGCGTCTGGAGCCGGTGGTGCTTTGCCACCAGTGGTGGCCTGGACATTGGAGGATGTTAGCAGCTTTCCTGGTCTCCGCCCACTGGATGCCATAGCTAGCTCCTTCCCCTGACCAGCGCGACATTCAAAAGAACCCACTTCTCCCCAAGGAAAGAGCCATTGCCTTTCCATCTTCTGTGTTTCTTAAAGAAAGCTGAACGGGTGTGATGGTGCACGTCTGTAATCCCAGCACTCTGGGAGGGTGAGACAGGAAGATCTCACGTTCAAGCCCAGCCAGCCTGGACAACTTAGTGACTAGGGAGAGCCTGTGTCTAAAGAAAATACATTTTTTTTAAAAAGCCTGGGGATATAGGTCAGTACAAGGGCCTTGGGTTTAATCCCCAATACCAAAAAAAAAAAAACAAAAACAACAACAAAACAAAAACCCAGGCTTTTGTGATGGTTGGATCTAAAATGTCACTCAAAAGGCTCAAATATTCAAAAATAAGACTGAATCATAAGGACTCTAACCTGAGCGAGGGGATTCACCCTCTGATGATTTATTATCTGAGTGGTCTTTCAGGATAGAGGCCTAACCAGGTAAAGCAGCAGGTCCCTGGGGTGGTGGCTTTAAGGTCATGTGTGGTCTAAGCCCCTCCCTCTCTGCCTCTCCCTCGCCCTCTGTGTCCTGGCTGCCTGGGGTGCGCAGCTCTCCCCTCTTCTCCACACCTTTGCACCATGATGCCCCGGGGGCCTCCCAGCAGGCTGAATGCAATGAAGCCAGCAGACCACAGAGCGAAACCTGAAGCCATGAGCCACAGTAAATCTTTCTTCCTGTCAGTTGTTTTTCTCAGGAATTTGGTCACAGTGATGAAAATCTACAGTCATGTTCCTCCTCCGAAGGACATTTAGAAATTCACAGCAGACAATGTCCAAAGCAGGATACACCAAGAAGGGCACAGCCGACCACCACCAGTCTGCAGGCAAAGTAAGAGTGAGAGAATGTGACCAAGTCCATTCAACCTTTGGGGACCCATCTTCCCGTCTCTCACACCGGAAGGCTAAAAGCCAGGACCACAAGGACCATCTGAAACCTGGTGTCCCAGATCTCCCAGATGCCACCATCCTGGGACCCGTGTGCTCATCTTCTGGACTGTGACCTGAATACTTCCTGGTCGGGCCCTCGCCCCATGGGGCTACAGGAAGCCACCGGGAAACAACGGTGTTCTCCTATGACTGTCACAGGGTTACTGAGAGGATGTGTGGGATGGACCCATTCCTGACACTAGAAAAGGCCCACAGGAATTAGCTGTCTCCATCAGAAGTACTCTGGCCATGCTTAAAGCCACAAACTTCCCACCCTGCTCACAGCCCATTGAGTCGAATCTGCCAGGGCGAGGGACCTTGTGAATCTAAGAAATCCTCCGAAGTTAGGAATGTTGCAGGAATGTCTCAGAGACCCTCTGGAGGGGCCCAGAGTGGTGCAAAGGTGAGAAAGATGTTCTCTCTCTCCAGGGACCGTGGTGCAGCTGGGCAGAAACGCCACGCAAGCCGACTGTGGGGTCCAAGTTGGCCTTCAGGTTCAGGGTGACAAAAAACTCTGGGACCTGTGCTCAGAGTCAGCAGAGGAGAGGGAGCAGCTTATGGACCGTCAGATAAAATCGTGCAGGTGTTGACTACACCGGGTGCCAAGAGAGAAGCAACTATTTTTAATGCACACAGAAGTGCCGTAGACCAGTGGCAGGCACGGAGGTCACTCTCCACCAGGCAACCCCAAGAGCTCCTCCTCAGCCTCCAGAGCCAGCTGGGGTCCTCCCTCTCTGAGGAACTTTATCCAAGGCCCCATGATGGACAATCATCCTCTGCTCCACACTGTGCCCTATGCAAATGTTGTGTGGCCAAACGCTTCTCCTGTTAGTCTCTGAGCCGGTTAGGAGGAAGAACTGGGGTTATAACTATGGTGGTGATGATGATAACAATTTTCATTATGTTGGTGATCTCAGCACCTAACACCAGTTCTGGTAGAACTGGTAGATGCTGGATGGATAGAAGGAGAAAGGGATAGGGAGAGGGAGGGAAGGATTGATGAGTGGATGGGAGGATGGATGGACTGAAGAACTGATGGATGGATGGATGGATGGATGGACGGACTGAAGGATGGATAGATGGATGTAAGGATGAATGGACAGATTATTCAATGTGTGCATGAATATTTTGGTTGATAAACACATAAATCCCAGTGACCTGACAGAATTTTATTAAGCATTAATGGGAAGGACAGATCAAGGGAAAGGAAGTGGGCCCGGAAGGGTGGGTTTGGCTCATCCAAATGGCAATATGGTGCAGAGGAAATGGAAGCAGCACTGCCAGCTGATTTCATACACAGAAAATTGGATGAAAAAGTCATTAGTGAAATGCTGGGGTTTGGGCAGTTCCCTAGGAAGCAGGTTCTTCATTGGGCATCAGCTCACACGGGTCTCACATTTGTCCAGCCAGCAGGAATATCCTCAGGCCTGGGTGGCTGTGTCTGGAGAGCCCGTCCTCAGTACTATGGCGCGTGTGTCCTGGGGACACGGGCACTTCCCTACAGCTGCCTGATTGCTGAGCAGCTGGGGGGCCACACAAGCACCAGGCGGCGGGTGAGCTCTGAGAGTCCATGGGACCCGATGCACTGATTTCCATGTGTATTCATGCTGGGGTGTCCCCCCTTAGCCAGGGTCAGCAGAGGCCCATTTTAAGATTCCCACAGACATGCACTATGATGCCATGCGGCTGCATGACTCCACCCGAGTTAGATTCTTCTCTGGGCCTCAGTTTCCAAATCCGTACAAGGGAGAGGGAATCCCCACCTCTTAGTTCTCACAGCTGAACTAAGCGCGGAGACACCTGGACACTGCAAGGCCATAATCCATGCACTAAGCCCACGGTTTCTCCGCCCTCAGACGTCCCATGAACTCCCGCTCCCCCGAGTTCAAGTCCACCTGCAACACAGCGTGGAAGACCAGGGGGAGAGCCCATGCAGAGGGCCAGTCACAGTGCCAAGTGCGCCTGGGAAGAGGGCGGGCCCGCAGGGCTGGGGCGTGGCTGCCTGGGGTTCAAATCCCGCCTCCCTGCCCCAGGAACAGCAGAACCCTCCTGCTTGCTCCTCCATGCCTGGGTCTCCTTGCCCATGAGATGGGAATCACCTTCAGCCACTTGGGGAGCAGCAGTCAGTACTGAGATGTCAGTGTGGACGCACCCCGCCTCACCCCCCAGAAGTGCACACACACTACCTGGGCCGCAGGAGACTAGGGGTGGGAAGAGTGGGACCACTGTCTGCAGAGGCAGGGCTCTAGAGGATACTGGGGGACACCAGGACCTTGGATACTCGGGAGGGGGCAGCTCAGTCATGACCAAGGCATCAGAGGTCCCCAAGAATCAGATGTCTCAGGGGACACATGCCGGACCATGCAGGTAGTGGGAGAAAAGTCAGGCATGACGGGGAGCGGGAAGGAGGGAGAAAGGGAGGGCGGTGGGGGGGGATCTCAGCATCCTGTCCCCAAAGCCCCCTCCCAGCCCGGCTGATCCCAGACACTGGGCCTCATCCTCAGCCTGCCCCTCCCTCATCCTGAGATCTTGCATGTGAATCTCAACCTCACAGCTCACCTCGCAAAGGGCGCTGTTCCCACCCAGGGCTGCTGCCCTGCCCTGCCACACAACGTGCCCTGATCCCCAAAGAGAGATTCGGGGTCCCTGCCACCCTGAAGAGAATAATGTGGCTTGAGAGGTTAGGTCCCATTTATGTCACTTTACAAAGGCTGCATTCATTCCCAAGGGCCCTGGGACACTTCTTTTAATTTATGGAGTACATGTGTGATGTGGGCCTTAGAGAAAGGCACTGTTAGGAAATTCCTGGGGGCCCAAGCTTCTCCCTGAGGACAGAGAAGGTCATCACAAAGGGACTGAGTGAGCAGGACCAGAGAGCTCCGTCCAGCAGGAACTGAGTGCCCTGCTGGGGACTCTGGACAAGCGACTTCACCTCCCTGGTCCTTGCAACTCTCTCTGGAGGTGGTGACTTTGGAGTCTCATGTAAAAGACCCCACTGACCATCACAACACCTGTGAGAGCCAGGACGATGACTCCCACAGTCACGGGGCAGGCGCCCTTCAGGAACGGGGCCCCAGGTCCCACACCGTCTCCGGAGAATCCTGCTGCCCACCCCGCCTCCACCCTGTTGCAACGCCAGCTGCCAGGGCCTTGGAGGGCAGAAGCCCAAGCGAAGAAATCCTATAAGCCCGTGGGAGGCCAGCTTGGGCCTGGTTAAAGCCCTCTTCCAAAACAGCTGGCCACAGCTGCCCAGAGCTCAGCTCTGCAGATAATTGGCCCACTGCCCTGGATACTAAGGGGGCAAAGACGGGGCCTGCAGTCGTCATCAGGGAAAGGCATTCCTGGAGGGGTGGGAAGAGACCCACCTGTCCTCTCCGGCCTCCGTTTCCCCAGCGGTGAAGGAAAGATATTGTTCCAGTCCATGTCACATCTCAAGGGACGGTGAAGAGTTGACAAGCTGAGAGACCGGCAGGAGGAGATGAGGTGGCCCCACGCAAGGTCTGAGGCATGTCCATCCTTCCCGGGGCCTGCTCTTGCTGCCCCCTGGTCCCCAGACCCCAGGCACATGTGCACCTTCTTTTCTGCTTCTCCCCACCAAGAACATGCACACAGTGTTCCCCCTTGGTTGCCAGGGTTTCACTGTGACCCCCCCATCCCAAAGTGTCCCAAACAGCGTGGGAGCAGTGGGTAAGCCTGGTGCAGCAGGCGGACTCATGGCCACGGGCCAAGGCCCAGGCAAAGGCAGCGAAGACGCTCTCGGCCTCCTTCCTGCTGACAGCAGAACCCATCGCCCCGAGAGTCCAGGACTTGGAGTGGAGTCCAGGCAGGGAGGGGAGTGAGACACCCCTGGCTGCAGTGCCCATGCTGCCCTCAGTACCACTGGCCTCGGCAGGACCTTTCTGTCTGGTTCCCCGCCCATATCACTGAAGACCTCAGTGCCTTCCTCCTGCCCTCCCCACTCACAAGGCTGCTGCCCTCTGGGGCTCTCCAGCACCCCCACCCGGAGAGCTGAGGTCCCCTGCAGGTTTCCCAGACAGGAGCCCCAGAGGGGCTGCAGGACTTCTGGGTGGGCTGCTCCTTGCTGTAAAGCCAGCCAGGCCCCAGCCTCCCACCCAGCCCCATGTACAGGGACAGCTCAGATTTCTCGCTATGGCTGCACATGAGCTGGCTGCTTCCTCCCAGATGACCAGTAGAAGGGCCGGTTCATCCTCAGGGTGGACACAGGCCCAGCCCAAATAAGGACAGTGACAATGCCATGTGGGAATGTAGGATGCTCCTCAGGGAGGTGCTTTCTGTTCCTCCAAAGCCCAGGAGATGCCGCCGCATCCCAGGGTGCAGTGTGGGTCTCCCCTCCATCCACCTGCCCAGGCTACCGGCCACTGCTCACCATCCTGTGTCACAGCAGACAGCAGTGACAACCACCCACCCTTCCCATGCACCGGGCTGCTCCTCCGCCGAACGCAGGCTGTGCAAAGCCCCTGTTGCATCCCAGTCATGGCAAAGTGACCCAAATGGAACTGCAAGCACCCTACAGGCAGAAAATGAGATGTAAGATCATATCGGTCCCTCTGACAGCTAAAGTAAAATTTTATGTGAGCAATATACTTGCGCTCTGATTACCGTGCAGTATAATTTTATTCTGGTTTTGCCAGGCCGGCTGAATTTCTGCTCTTTCAAGTGTTCAAATGCTCTGCTTGCCAAGATAAATGATTATAATTGACAGGGCATTGTCAATCTATAGCAAAGCTGATTTCATTAAGCACTCCAAGGGCCAGCTCTGGGGGCAAGGAGCGAAGTGGAGAGGGGGTTTGATCTCACCCTCTCCCCATAGTACAGTCCACACTGGCACCAAAGGCTGGAGGGCAAGAGAACAAAGCCAATGTGATGTCTGTGAATTCAAATCTTTCCCTTTGAAATGAAGCGTCCGGAATGGCCAATAAAACTGTGGAAATGGATTTCTGCCTGCATTTGATGTTAAGCCTTTAGAGTCAACGCCAGGTCTGTTGGTTGCCTCCTCTCTCCTTCCTCTCTTTCTTCCTCTTTCTCCTCTTGTCTTTCCCCTCCTTGGATGGCCTTGTGAGGAACGTGACCTCTCATAAGTAATTTCTCAGCGTGGGCAGACAGGCGGCTGCCTCTCCCGTCTGCTCTGATGTGATGACAGCCGATTAAGACTCAGGGATTGAGACCTGCTCTCTTGACTGTACCTGACTCAGTGTCTTACAGATTATGAGCCAGACCCCTTCTCTTCAGTCTTAAATCCTCTGCTCATGCAGGCATCTCTAGGTGCCTGCTCACCTTCCTTGCTACAGGTCACTGTAAGCCCCCATTCCCTCCCTTTCCACCCAAGGAGGGGAACTGGGGAGACAGCGCAGGGCTGGGAGCCATCTCCCAGCTCACTGGAGGAGCCATGATTTAATCTTGGTCTCTTAGCAGTACTGTATTAAGACAGGAGGGCATGGCCCGTGGGAGAGGACATCCTCGCTGTCATCCTGAGCTTTCCTCAGGCCGAGGAGAAGCCTGGAAAAGTGATTTGAGCACCAACCTCACTAGAGTCCTAGGGAAACTGTTACAGTCACTGACTTTTCCTGTGCTGCTGACTTCTGGCTGGAAGATGAGGTCAGTAATCGCTCCCCATCATGAGAGTGAAAAGAGACCAGATGCAGAGGAATCTTTAGCATCACGGAGATGCTCGTGCATTATTCTTGCTGGATCTTCCCAGGAGGTTGGCAGAGAAATGCTTATTCCTTGCACAATTGACACAGGGAAACTGAGGCATCCGAGCACCTTGCCTTTGAGTTAGTCGGAGCCAGAGTCTGTGTCCAGGAGGAGACTGCAGCCGGCCGGGCTGCTGGAGACTCAAGCTGATGTGTGCCCAGCTGTTTGAGCACATTCAGCAGCAGGGGAGACAGCACAGAGTTGGGGGGCTGAACCCCAGTGGGGCAGAGGGGAGGAGGAAGGAGAGCTGAAAAGATGCCCTCACCCTGGTGAGGAGGACACTTGGTGACCTAAAACACCTGACCTTGCATTTGCAGAGCCTCGAAGTGTTCAGGAGGCAGAAATCAAGCCCCAGGCCTGTGCAAGCGGGGAGGAAAGACGTGAGTTCAAGAGAAAATCTTCCCCTACAGAATCCGGCACACAGGCACACACCGCGGCCCTCAGGTGGAGCAGAGGTCCTCAGAATACCGTCTGAGGTGCCCCCACTGCAGCACCCCTCCCGCTCTGGCCACAGCCCCTTTGCTGTGTGCCTGTCCTCACCCCCTGAGCAGCTCTCACGCCCTCCTGCTGGTTGCGCCTTCCCCCTCCACCAAGAGGATGATGCTGGGCCATCTCCTTCACACCTCCGCCACCACCCAGCTTTCCCCACAGGCCTCGGGCTCCACCCTCCTGATCACAGCTGCAGACACCACCACCCTGGTCACACAAGGTGAGGGTTTCTCTTCAAAGCAATGGTAACAGTTCAGGGAATGCCTGAGACGAGTCTTCTGGAGACACCTCCTCCACATTCTGTGAAGGCAGGCAGGGTGTCCTCCCGGGACAGCGCCTCATCCCCCAGCATCAGTCCTCGCCAGCCTTGAGCCATCTTGAGGGCACGCGGGGTGTCAGACACTCGCTGATGCTGCTTCTCTCCTAGAGACCCGGATGCTGAGGAGGGAGATACCCGCTGACATCAGCCAGATGCAACCACCCAGTATCTGTTTCCTGCATGCATGTCCACTCTGTGCTGGACCACTGGACACCAGTTCAGTAAAGTGACTGAGTTAGATTGGTACAGCCGATAACCACCTCTTCTGGGCTCCGGACCAAAGGGGCTGAAGAAGAAAGTAAGAGGGAGGTGGACATACTTTATGCAACCCCCTGGATTAAAATTGGTCCTGAGATTTTTTTGAAATTGTTTACTGGTACATTTTAGGCATGCACAATGACCACGCTCATCTTAGAACTTTGCCTGTGTATGATCTGTAGCTTAACTGCTTTGCTTTCTCCTGTTCCCCTCCCCTCCCTTCATCCCTTCTTCCATCCTTTGTTTTGTAAACAAAGTTTACAAAAACTTTGTTTCGGCTTTTTCTTCTTTTCTCATTTTTTTCTTTTTTCTTCTGCCAACCCACCCCCCCACCAACCAGTTCCCATCCCTTTTGAACATTTTCTTCCTATTTCACAATATCTATTCTTTTGGTCCTTATTCATGCTTTTAGTTTCTCACACCAGAGAAACAATGTGATAGTCACACGTGTGTCTCATTTATTTCACTTGAGATTACGGTCTCAAGGTGCATCCATTTACCTAGAAATGCCTCAAGTTTACCCTTCTTTGTGGTTGAGTAGTACTCCATTATATAAAACAAAAAAACCCCACATCTTTATCCATTCATTGGTTGATGGGCATTTGGGCTGTTGCCAAGACTTAGCTATCACAAATTATGCCACTATAAACATGAGTGTGCGTGTATCACTGTGGTATGATGCTTTCACAGGAACCATCACAAAGAATCAACAACTGGGATCACATCTTATTAAAAACTTTTCACAAAGCAAGAAAAACCACCAAAAGAGTAAAGAGACAACCTACAGTGTGGGTAAAAATTTTTGCCAGCTGTTCCTCAATGGACTATCTAGAACATATAAAGAACTCAAAAATATCAGATCTTGCCCCCCAAACTTAGAGACCCCATCCAAAAATGGGCATCTGACATGAACAGATACTTCTCAGATGAAGATGCACAAATGCCAAATAAATATGTGAAAAAATGTTCAACAGCACTGGTCATTCAAGAGATGCAAATTAAAACAGTGCTGAGATTCATCTTGTTCCATAAAGAATATCATCGAAAAATCAACCAATAGCGAATCTGGGGGGTTGCCGGGAGAAAAGAACCCTTGTCCACTGTGGGTGGGAGTGTAGACCTGTGCAACTGCTGTGGAAATCAGAGTGAAAATTCATCAAAAAACTAGGACAAGGGGCCAAGGATGTAGCTCAGCAGCGCAGCACCTGCCTGGCAAGCATGAGGTCTTGAGTTGGAGTCCCGGTCCCCACCCATCACCCCCGCAAAGTAATGAATACTAGAGGCTCCATTTGACCCAGCTAGTGCCCCTCTTGGTCCTGAGATTTTTGAAACATTGTTTAGAAGCAGAGGGGGTCTGACATCAAAGCGTCTGCCTGCTCCTTTCTTTTTATCCTACAGGTTCTCTGGGGTCTAAAAGCCAAGGGCTGCAGCTGATAAATACCCAGGAGCCGACCATGGTACGGTCAGTCACGTCTCATGGGCACCAGTGGGGTATCAGATGTTGTTCTCTGCTCTGAAAAATGACAGTGAATTAAACAGACACAGAGTCTCTCCCTCATGCAGAAAACAGAGGATAAAAAATAATTTAGTGTGTCCCGAATGAGAAATGCTACAGAGAAAAGCAGAGCAAGGAACAGTGCAGAGAGCTGACCAGGGAGGCTGGTTATTAAAAGTTCCTTTGGACAAAGAATTAAGGAAAGGATAGAAATCAGGGGGGAAAACAGTATTCCAGACACTCAAAGGGCAGGTGCAGAGGCCCCAGGGTGAGGGAAGGAAAGAGCGAGTGAGAAGGAAATGAGATGGAGAAGCAATAGATCCAAGACCTGCCCAGAGTGTGTGCCGTCCAGCAAGCAGCCTGGGAGGGCCTGGGTAGCAAGAGGGAGAGTGGAGACTGTGTGTGTCCCGCCTGCTGCTGGCCAAATCAGAGTGAGAAGAGAGACCGTGATTGCTGGGGTGGGGGAGAGGAAGTGAGATGGACAGACAGCCAGAGCACAAGCAGTTTAGGGCAGGAGCTGGGGGCCAATGCATCATGGCTGGACACGTGTATGACAGACTCACGTGGCAGCCGAGACAGACTCACGGAGGGTACATCGAGAATGAACCTGCTATAGCTTTGGTGCTGGGCCGGTGACACCACATCAATAAGTGTAAGGCCCTGGGGGCGGATACCGATGACACACAGGCTGTGTGGGTGGGGGTGGGGGTGATGGATACAAGGAAACGCTCTGTACTTTCTGCTCAGTTTTGTGTGTGAACCCAAAACTGCTCTCAAATAAAAGTCTACTTTAAAAGACTTTAGTGGAGCATTAGGAAATTCCTGGGAGTGGGGGATTTACCCTGAGAGAATGAACAAGTTCCCTCTCATGGACCACGTGGGGCTAGATGGGGCAACATTTCCCTCTCGGAGCCTTGTAGAAGCAGGGGTTGAAGGACCCTCCCAGTTGGGGCCTCCAGGGGCTCCCTGGGTATCCCAGCTGGACTTGCAGGCATGCTGAGAATTCCTTCTGCTTGTGTTGGGGAAGCCAGTCCAGGGCCAGCGCCGTAGCCCCCACATCGCTCCTCCCTCCCTTGCACCCAGCCAGTGAAATGAGTCCTGGCAGACAGGTGCAGAGCTGGTCCCCGGCCGGAAAGCCTGGAACGCCAGAGACTACTGGGTGTATAGAAGCCCTTTGCATAGAAGCCCTTTGCTCCAACATGAGGGAAACACTGGTAAGCGATAGGACTCCTTTTAGTAGACTTGAAAGTGGCAGATGTCACTGGGACCTGCAAATTAAAAGTCAACCCGAGCAGAATTTACTTTTGAAACTTTAAAATAGCTTAAGGAGGTGACAGACATAAACAGAGGAAGAAAAGGAAGGAAAATAGCTAGATGGAAGGAAAAAGGAAATGACCACACTAAAGAAAAGAAATAGAAAAATGAAGGCAAATACAGCAGCAATCACAGTGTTCTGCTTGGTGTAGAGTTCCTGTGCAGTCAACGCAATTTGTTTCGTAAGTTTTCAACTTCTAGAATCACTTTATGGACAAAGCACAGAAGGCAAGTTTGCAAAATACAAAAATAACTGTCATCTATCTTAACAATACAAACACAAAAGTACAGGTGTCAGAAAAGAGAAGCAGAAGAGGAGAAGAGGTATTGGGAAGCACTGGGTGCTGGGATCCTTCACACCTGGAGAGTCAAATGGAATTTCAATAGGCAAATAGATAAAAACCAGCTGCATACATGATTTAAATATGCAAATGCAGCTCACAAAGAAAGTAAGCAGGAGGTCTGTCTACGTGCGTGCATGTGTATGTGTGCGTATACACAACATGAGTCAAAGGAAAGAGATGAGGGTCCAAATGACCAAATTCTCAATCTTGCTACAAGTCAATACATAATATCTAAACTTCATCAATCAAAAGTAATAACATTAACATGTGAATGTCAACACGTGACATTGATCACCAGGATAAAGAAAAACAAACAAGCCAACATAGCCAACAGAATTTAAAATGACTCAAAGAAAGGGTGACATGGCAAGAAGCTATTACTTTCATTATAGCTGTATCTGACTTTATACTATTTTAATCACATGGCCATATCTGATAAGCAGCTTCAGGTACCATTTTAGCTGAGTTTGACTTTGCATTGTCATCGTGGGTGACAAAGACCAGGCCATCCCAGTTATGGCTCTTGCAATGGGAATGGTTCATTTTTGTTGCTCTATTCCATTGATCTAGAAGCTATTTTAATTTTAAAGTTCAGACTATTCTATTTAATTCTCCTCACAAGTCAGACCCAGAAATCGTTTTAGAAGGAAAAATAGGCAACATACAGTTTGAAAACACATTTTGAGATGTGAATACCCTTTCCGCCCCGCCGTCAGTGACTCATTCTGTCATGACCCATTGTGTCTGGAGTGGCTACTAACACCGAGGGTATCCTTAGTGTCACAAAAGCTGACCAGACTCCACTTCTGCTCTGAAGGCAGCATGTGGGACTTGGTGACACAGAGCCCTGCAGAGCCTGGTTCCATCTGCATCCTTGGCCTGATACCTGGGTTTTAATCCAGTAATTATGGAAAACTGGAACATCAGGAGTTTGGAAATTTTAGAGCCATCATTCTTGTTTTCTTTAGCAGAACTACCAGGTCAAGTCACCTCTCTCATGTAGGACTATTTAAAAAAAAAAAGAATAAGAAATAAGATACTTCAAAATAGTGGGATGTGAAGTGGCTGGCATTGTTTGCATTTTTGGTTTGGGCTAACTGGTCAACCCACCAGCAGGGGGAGTGGAACACACTGTCTGGTTAGAGGCAGCAAAGGCAAAGGGTGACATTCAAGGCCCCCAGTGCCATCTTCAACATGCATTGAGGACTTAGGTGGTTGCCTGTGATGCAACCCCATGCAGTGGAAAGATTGCAGACCTGGATTTAGCTCCGGCTCTGCCAAAACTCTCCTGGAAAGATGCTGAACATGCCACTACAGCTCTGCAGGCCCAGTGTCCTCAGCCGCAAGATTAAAGGGATCACCCAGACAATGCCCACGTCCTTCCAGCTCCGGCATGCTCCCGTTCCATGATTGCGTGACCACCGCATTCAATTAAATGCAGAGCTTTTTCATCACCCCGTGTTTTGGCAAAGGCAAGCAACACACCCAAGTCTACATGAAAAAGCCTCCAAGAGCGGGTCGCTCAGCCTTTTCTTGTTGGTGGTGGTGGTGTTTTTCCTTTCCTGAGCTTATCAGCCCGTGATCAAGGGCCCTCTCCAAGGCAGGTGCTTATCTGCCCGCTGAGGCCAAGAGCACATCTTAGTAACTAGCAGCTTGTGAGGCAACACGGGCGTTGCTGCCACGGCTAAGCCACCACCTCTGGCTACAAGGCGTGTCTGATAAACAGGCTTGCTCCACACACGTCTGCCTGGGAAGCAGAGCGAGGCTGCCAGCCTGCCCCTGCCGAGGTCTGTACCCGGCCAGCTGCAGGTGGGGCCTGAGTTCCGGGAGGTGTGGGGACCATCTGAGAGCTGCCAGACTCGGTTACGAAATGTTGGGTGGCTCTGGGTCTGGGACGGTGAACTTCCTGGGCACCTGGATCCAGCCCCCAAAGAGACCCAGGGGTCAGAATGGAGTCCTGCTGGCTGGGCAAAACAGGGTCCGCAGAAAACCAGTGCTGGGCTTGGAACCCACACATTAGGGAGATACGGCCCACAGATCTGTTATTTCTAAAGGCCAGGGTGACTCACCCTTGAAGGAAATGTTTCTGAGAACTGACATCGGCTGGGCACTGAGGAAAGAGATGAATGAACATGTCTTGGGCTCTCCCTCCCAGAGTTCCCAGGGGTTCAGGGCAGACAGAGTGGGTGTCCAGAGCTAATAAGGGCAAACCCTCCTGCTCTTCTGCTTATCTGGTGAGTATCAAATGAGCCCCTGGTTCCTGGGTCTAGAGAAAAATCAGGGGAGCAACACAGGAGAAAAGTCTTCTCTCTCAACGGGGAAACCACTGACTCTTCTGAGCATCCCCCTAGTCCTGGCCACCAATCGCTGGTAGATTCGGGCGCTTGGCTGGATGTCTGCATAGGTGTTAGCTCAGCTCACTCTGGTGGCCCAAGGAGACAATAATCACAGCTCATCATGGTGCACACAGGGACACTCAGGGGGCTCTGCCATCCACTTTTCAGACAGTGGAGCCTAAAAACCATCAGATCCAGCCCAGATGGTCTCCAAAGCCAGATTTCTCTTTAGTACAACATCCTGCTAGAGACCTGGAAGAGGTAGTGTCCTCACTCTTATCAACCTGCTCTCTCTCCTTCCTTCCCTCATTCAAGGAACAGTGTGATCGCATCTGTCAGTAGCAGGCAGGCTCGCTGCAGTAACAAACTACTCTCCACCTCTGTGGCTTTGAAAAGCACTTACTTCCCACTCACACTGCAGGACAGCAGGAGGGTTCTGCTGCTTCGAACCCGAGCTGCCCAAGCACCTCAGCATGCATTTCCCTAGGCACCAAAACCAGAGAAGTGGAAGCTGGAGGGAGGGGTTCACACCAGCTCATAAATGCCCCAGCCCAGAAGTGACCCATCTCAGCTTGACTCACAAGCCACTGGCCAGTAAAGTCACATGATCACACCCAACCCCAAGAGAGACTGGATCTGGCTCAGCAAGAAGAATGTCTGCCAATACTACTCTCCACCCAGGACCCAAAGGGAAAACCCACATCTTTGGAGATTGCTGAATATTTTTCCTCCCTTGGCCAAGAGTGAAGGGGAGCAGCTGACACTGGATTCCTGCAGACATGAGGGGCTCGTGGACTTGGTTACCTAACCTCTTGTGTGCCTCCCCTGTCTTGTTTGCAAATAGGGGCAGCAATGTCTCTATCACAGAGTGAAAATTTACAAGCTAACACAGGTAACACGTGCCCACCACCAACCAATGTAGAAATGGCCTCACCCAATGAGACTTCCCCACTCGTGGTAGACCCTTCCTGACATGGCAAACGGGCTTCCCATGCTACACACAGCAGGAGTAGTGAGTCCATCTCGAATGCACCCCTCCACTCTTATACCCTTACTTGGGGGACAGCTGGAGCTCTGGAGGGACTTTCTGCTAATCCACGTAGTTCTTTGGCTAATGCATGCACAGGACAGCAAAGCAAACTGAGACATGCAGCAGGGAAGGGACCTGGCTGCAGGCTCCCCAGTAACTTCACATCATGGGGCGAAGTCCTTCCAGTTGCCAAGTTCTCTGATCAGAAGTTCGGGTGAAGCAGGGCATGCAGCCTGGGGATGATCCCGGCGGGCGAGTGGGCAGCTGAGACTCGGCAAAGGAATCAGTTCTGCCACGGTGGGGAAGTGAGCTTGATCCTTATCTATCAGCACAAACAGCTCCAAAGACGTGCCACCAGGGTGAAATAAAAAGAAGCTGCTGGTGTTCTACACCACGTGATACGCGACGCTGTTCATCTAACTGTTCAGACACAAAACAAAGCAATGTATTGTATATGGATGTGTGCACATAAATACAATTTAAAGGAAGACATTGAATTCACAATAATGACTGCTTCTGTAGAAAACGAAAGGGACCAGGATGTGAGCTGAGCCCACAAGAGGCAGTCTGCAAGGTTCTACTGGTTTTCAAAAGGTCTGCAGCTCCCCTATGGCTCACAGGATAATTCCAGCACATACACTCATAATCCTCTGAACTTCTGAACAAAGGAAGCCAGGAGAACCTCTGCACACCACCTCAGGTTCTGAGGAAGCCTCCAGCCAAGCCCCTGCTACATTGGGTGCCTCAGTTTCCTTTTCTGTCAAGCGCACTTGCCAGGGAACCGTGTGGAAGCCTGGGAAGCCCCATTGAAATGCCCATGAGGAAAGGTAAATGATTAATTCTGAGTGATAGGAATTTCAGGTGATTATAAGTTACTTTTATATGTCTTTTTCTTTTTTTCTCAGATACTATATCCCAAACTGCTTGTTTGGGATGAACAATGTTTTGGGTTCAAATCCTGTTTCTACTGCCAAGAAATTATGAGACACGCAGCAATGCATTTACCGGCTATGGGCATCGAATTCCTCCCCAGTGACCAGAGGGGTGGAGTCCACTGTGGCTCGGGTTGGCTCCCTGGCTCAGCCCCCCAAACTCTGCACACAGATTCTGTCTTGCCAGGTACAGGGTTCCAGCCAGGCTGCAAACAAATCAGACAGGCCACATGGAAGAAAATACCAATTGCCGGAGGAAGGAGGGAAACAGAAGAAAGAAGACAGGAACAAAGGTAGGAAGGAGGGAGAAAGGAAGGAAGGGAAAGGAGAAATCAACCCACAGTTCTTGCTGGGAAGAAGTTACAAAGTGTTGCCAACCCAGCCCAAGTGACTCCACATGGAGCAACTCGACCTCTCTCATCTGTGCACGCATCTGTACACGTACATACATGTGCACACACAGAGGCACACACGTGCACGTGTGCACATGTGCATACACACACAGAGCATGGCTGCACAGACCCCAGCCTGTGTCCACTGAACGGCCTCTGGTGAGCTCCACTGCCGTGCCTCAGTCAGAGAGGGCAGTGGGTCCAGCCCGCAGCACATAGCTCCCTAGATTCCTCCCATCATTAACTCTGCTTCCCCATCGCACAGGGTCAAGGCCCTGGCAGACACCTGGGTAGAGTGAAAAGAGGATTCCTTGTGCATCTGTGGTGGACTGGATCAAGCAAGAAATGAAACTGGACCCTGCTGTCCATAGTGAGGACCAGACCCTCACACCATGCAGCTGCCTGAAAGAATCACAACACCTGCTTTGCCTCATGGTCCTCAGGGCGGAATGACTTCCCAGGATCTCAGCAGTCGCCCTGGTCACCACTCAGCCTGGCCCAGAAGCAGGCCCAGCGTCAAGGCTTTGCCCTGAACAAAGCTGCCGCATGCCTATAAAACAGAAAGTTCAGAAGCTATACAAGGACAGGTCCCGGGCGCTGAACCCACTTTGTACCATTTCTATCCAAAGCATGCTTCATCCTCATAGGGATGAGGCAGTGATCACAAAATTCTTAGACATTTGCAGGAGGAAGAAAGAGCCCTTTGGAACTGGCAGAAAGTGCCTCCCTGCCTGTAAAATGGCACAAGGATCCCACGTCAGTGTTCCTAGGAGGACTCAGTGGGCCAGCAGGTGAGGGAACCCTACAGCATGAAGGGGCTCAGTTAATTCCTCCCCCCACATCAGCCTGCAAACTGTCACAGCTGCTCCTGACCTGTCCTTTCCTGGTGGCTGTGACGAACCAGAATGTCCCAGTGAGAAGCAAGCCCTGCCGTCTGCTGCCTCGGATCTAGCCCTGCCCATGGAGTTGCAGGATGTGGTTGGCCAGAATGCAAAGTACCTAGAAAAGGGCTTCCCAGGGGCCTTTGCAGCAAAGCCACAAGTCAGGGAGACAATCAGCTACCTCCACTCTCCTTTCATACTGCAACTCTTATGGCAACTGAAAGAAGAGAGGTCGCTTCCTTCCAAAACACCCTTGCTTCTCATGAACGGTTAAGCCTAGAAATCACCAGCCTGGAAGAGGATGCCCTGACTCTGAAATCTCACCAGGACACTGGACAGTCTGCCCTCAGGAAGGAGCCTGAACTTTTTCTGAGTGCTCAAGGCACTTTTGCATCATGGAAGAGTAAATCACTGGGCCAAGGAAGAAAAACAGAAAGGCCTATGGGAGCCATTGGGATATCCAACCCCTCTTACAAAATAGCACTTGGATGAGCTGTGTGTAAGGAAATCCAAGTCATGCAGTTTAAAGATCCCTCAAAGCATAGGAGGCTTGGAAATTAGCAAGACAAGTAGCCAAAAAAGGAAAAATGAAACTCACTGCAGATCCAAGACACTTGCAGAGATCTTTAACTGGCCTGGCCTTCCAGCTGTCGACTCTGCAACTCACCGCGGACTCTAGGTGCTGAAGGAGAAGCTACCAGAAACTACTGGTAGGATCACTCTGATGGAATCCAGTCATCCTCTCACCTATCTTTAAAAAGGGAAGGGGCCCACCCCTCACTCCCATCCCAAGCCCCACCCCAACCCCTACTCCAGCACCCGACTTCCTCTTCCTGTCATCCCCAAAGCAGAGTGGCTTTGAGGAACAAAGGATTCCTAATGGAAGGGAAGCACTTGAACCTCACGAGCTTGGACTTTGGTGAGCCCCATCTCTGTACCTGGATCAGCTCTGTACTCTGTATCAGCAAGTTCACACTTCCTCTCCTGGCCTCCCTGCAGGATGAGGACTCGTTCTGGAGTTGGATGAGCCAGGCAGGAGAGGCTGGAGAAAGGATCTTTAAAAGTAGCACAGGTAGGTGGTGGGAACAGATCCAGGATAAAAAGTGGCAGACACAGAGTCACAGCAGCATCTTCAGAGAGTCTGGGGCAGGTGAGAACCTTGTATTTGGAGAACAGAACAGAAACAGAGGGGACAAGACCCCCAGATCTTAATGTGTACAAAGTGGGCTCCCTGGGAAACAAATAGACTCTGAGGTTTGTGGGGAGTGGGCGATGGAAGAGTGTCCTTGGGCACAGCACATCAGGAAGGTGGCCAGGGAGCCAGGAGAAAGGAACCAGGCTGAGGGAAAAGCTTAACTACCATTCAGCCACAAGAGGAGCTATAGGTAATTTTCTAGGAAATCAGCTCTGGAGCTGAGGGGGACCATCAGGGGTACTCCAGGTCAAGTGGAAGCAGGTAAGCATTTGCAGCCTGGCATTGATAGGACAGTGGAGAGGGTGAGTGACCTTGGGCAAAGGAGCTTCTTTTGGTAGAAGGAAACATTCAGAGAGGGATGACAACCACACTTCCAGGCACTGAGCAACTGCATGCCTGGTCCTGAGGTGGGGTTTTAGCTGCTCACTGCAGCACACACTACAGTCCACCCCTTGTGCTGCCAGGACGTGCTTGATGTGCTACATTTACTCCATCTGGGAACAGCTGCCCCAGGATTCTGGTTGGTCCCCTCTCCTGGAAGAGCTTATAAGAGGAAGGTCAATGAGACAGACTTCAGGCACCCCATGACCCTGCAATCACAGCTGCATCCCACCCTCTTGTCCCCACCTGTATTTCCTGTTCTGTGTTATGATAGTGTCAGCCAGAGTCTCCATTGCTCTGGTGCTGACTTGAACAATAACCCGCTCCATTTCCCCCCCAGGAAATTGTTAACTTAAAGGGGTAGGGGAAGTAGGATTGGAGGAAGTGAGGTATCAAGCGAGGATGGTCTGCTCCCTCCTTATTTGGGATCTGACCTTGGCATAGCAGGCCTGCAGGGTTAAGAATTCAGCTTCTGCTGGAACTCGCCGATGCTGTTATAATTATGGTGTGATCCTCAACTCTTCTGCCCTCCAGGAGGAAGAGTGTCTTTATACACTGCCCTCAGGCTCTCACGCTTAGCCCTTAATTGGTGATTAATCACTCTCAGTCTCACAGTGTCTCTCTGTAAGCCATTGGTTGCCCCTCAGCGACAATTCCATAATACATCTAATTACCATCTCTTCCTCCCTACCTGAGAAATTGCACCTGCAGTGCGTCCCTCTCTCCAGTGCCCCATCCCACCTCACCTACAGCAGAAGTTTGAATCATTGCTTCTTTAGTATGCCAGGGCCTTCCACCCAGGGATTGCTGATGGGGTCTTTGCTGTCATCGGGCCAACCAGGACTAGGACTAGGTGATCCAGCTCCAATCCCAGTCTAGAGTCTGCATCCGAGATCCACTCCTACATACCTGCGTGTTGAATGGGCACCTGGGTGACAAACCAAGGATGGAATCCAATGTAGGAAGTTTAGAAAGAGATGTCTAGGGAATAGCAACTGTGATAAACCAGAGGAACAGAGAAGAGGAACTGGGCAGAGGTAGAAGCTGAACCACAATGCAGTCACACAGAAGGTCTCAGCTAACCGCACAGGCAATGCTGCATCTGGGGTCACCATGCAGAAGTGTCCTGAATTGAGACCAAAGGACCAGATCTTCATCCTCTTGTAGTTCAGCCACTGGACATGGGGCCCCATGGGAACAGGGAGACACTCCAGATTGGCAGCTCCCTTCAGCCAACATCAGTCTGTAGAAAGGGGCGTGGGTCTGGGTCTGCAGTGACCAACAACCCCAATGCCTGGAAGTGAGTGTCGCGGTCCCACAGGGGCAGCTGTGTCATGAATCACAGTATCCACCTTGTTGTCTGTCTTCCCCAGGATAAGAATCAAAAGTCAGCATGTAGCCACACAAATGAATGCGTGACACAAGCCGTGGCGGGTGCTAGGAAGAGTTCACAAAGCCCATGGAGCCACCAGCACCCCCCGGTGGGGGCTCTGACATCCTCTGGAGGCTTGGGAAAGGTTTCCCCTGGGAATAGAACTTGAGAGAACTGGTTCCTGGGAGGCAAGTAGGTGAGAGCTGTGCGCACACAGGAGAGGACAGAGCCATTGGGCAGAGAACCAGGCAGCCGAGAGCACAGGCCAGGATGAGGCACCCTAAGGGACTGCAAGGAGACCACGGGAGCTAGGCAGGGAGCCCAGCTGAGATGAGGCTGGACACAGCACACAGGGGAACCAGGCCAAGTGCAGCCTGGCGAATCATGCACAGGGATTCATTGAAGACTCAGCAAGGAACCTGTGCATAGGGTGCAGTGCACAGGCCTCTTACTTGGCATTTCCAGAGAATCGGCCCTCTTTGGAAATGCAGACCCTGTGGGTGGTCACCTTGGCAGTCAGGGCTGAGTATGGCCAGGGCAGGGGCAGTTCCGAGAGGGTGGTGATACATCTAGGAGAGGGGAGGGAAGAGCCACCTTGGGGGACAGGCACCGGACTGAGAGGAAAACATAGCAGAGGATTCCACAGAGGAAAGAGAACAGGGCTGTCTCACCAGCAGGGAGCAGGTCTCAGGACACAGTATGTCCGGCCAAGGACCCAGCCTCAGAGTGGCTTTCTGTGGGGTGGAAGTTGCCATCTCTACAGGCCTGTGGTCAGCTGAATCCTGGCCCCTGAAGATATCTCCTCCTCCTCCTCTTCCTCCTCCTCCTCCTCCTCATCCTCTAACCCTTTCTCCTCTTGCTCCTCCTCCTTCCTCCTCTACACCTTCCTCCTCCTCATCTTCATCCTCCTCCTCTTTTTCCCCCTAAAACCTGTGAAAATGTCCTTTTAGTGCAGAGGGAATTTGGTGATGTCATTAAAGACCTAGGAAGTGGATATGATCCTGCATTGTCCACATGGGCCCAGTGTTGTCACATAAGAGGGAGGCAGGAGGCCAGGCCACAAAGATCTTTGAAGACGCTAAGAAGATGGAGGCCAGGACCACCAGCCAAACACCACAGGAAGCTTCTCCTGGAAGATGGAAGACACAGATTCCCCGGGGAGCCACCAGAGGAAAGAGCCCTCCAACTTCCCGAGCGGACCTCAGTGCGACTCCTTTTACATTTCTGCCACTAGAGAGAGATCGTGGGTTTCTGGATATTAAGAGGTGGTCGGTGGATAAGAGAGGGGACTTGAGATAAGAGGCCATCTGAGAGGGTAGCAGCCAGGGGACTGAGGGGCTCTTCCAGTCATGGAGGTGAGAGAGCAAGAGGCAACTGGGGTCCCCTGTTTCCATGCAGAGAGGAAAGAAGAGAGGGAGGAGCTGGGGACTGGAGGGGGGGTGCCTGCAGTCTGTTATGCTTCCCTTTGAGGGGACCATCTGAGCCCCCTAGATCTCCCAGCCGTGTTCGAACGTGATGAGAATCCCAGGACCCACGCAGGACTCTCAAGACGGCTCCCCTGACGCAGTGTGAATTCTGGAGCAAAGAAAGAAAATCCCAACTTCCACCCGAAAACCGCACACATAGGACTCAAGATGTCCTTGCCAAAGAAGCTGTGGACGCCAAGATGTCAACCTGCCTGAGAACAGGGACCTGTCACGGTGTTGGGGAGGGAGGCAGGGGTCACCCTGGCTGCTGGGAATCAGCCTTAGGACAGCGCCAGGAAGCGGAGCAGTGGCGGCAAAGGGTGCACCTGCCTCCCTTGGTCTCCTAGGATGGGCGCCCCGAGCTCAGACACCTGCCTCCCTCGGACAGAAAGAAAAGGACTTTGGCAGGTGTCAAAGTCCGTGACCTGTGCCAAGGCCACCTAGGTCTTCCCCCACCAGCCCTACAAAGGCCTTTTGCCTGCTCGCCCAGGCAGCCCTGGCAGCCCCTTCCTGTCTACGCTCTCCGCCATCCTGCAGACCTCTGCCACGCACAGTGCCCAAGTACTTCCTTCACACACTTCTACGTAGCTGCGTCTGCCCTCCTGACCTTGCCCTGAGCCGAGGCTCCAAGGAAAGTGTTTTGGGTTGTGGGCTGAGGCTCTGTCCTCCCCTCTACCCCTGACCTGCCAGGCCAGTGACTGCTTCTGCAGATCCTAATGTTAGAACCTGTTGTAGAAACCAAGGGACCTGTTTGGAGATGACAGGGTAAAGAGAACCCGGTGAATGGAGAGAGGAGGAGACGAGGGCTAGAAGGGCAGGAGAAGTGGGCAGGAAGGAGCTGTGGATGGAATAGCAGAAGGTCAAGGGGTGCTCCGCACCTGGGTAGGCTCAGGCCAGCCACCACCATGACAAGCAAAAGCCCAGGGGACAAGGAGTGTGGAACAGGCAGGGCTGAGAGGGTCCATGGCTCAGGCCCATGTGAGGCCCAAGGCCTGGCCAGACAGAAGCTGCTGCCCAAAGCATCAGAGGGTAGAGCAGAAGCCGGGTGAGGACAGACTGGGCCCACAGAGGACAGCAGCAGGCAGCACTGCAGTTTGAGGTCCAGCCTTGCAGGCAGATGTCCAGGCCTCCCTCAGAGGACTCCCACATCCCCAGGTCCAGCCCCAGGAGAAAGCAAGGCCAGGCTGGAATCTCGGCTGTCTTGGGCTTGACCACTCTCCTCATGGGCACCCATACATTGGGAGCTGGGGAAACTGAGGTAAGACACAGAGAAGAGGGGAAACTAAGGGCATCGAGATCCAGATGTGATGACAGGTGTAAGACACTAACCATGCACCCCACAAGGACCCTTCAGTTACCCACAGAAGGCTTGTAGGAAGCAGGGCCCACCGGGTCATATCGCCTTGCGACATGGTGGCCGTCTTGCTTTGTGAAGTTCTCATGACCAGGAACTCAGCTAAGGATCCATCTCTCAAAACAGATTGCATCGGGAAGTGACGTGTGGTCTAATCTGTTACATGGTGACAGTGAGGGCTGGGGCAGTACAGCAAGGGAAATTAGATGAGCAGTGTGACTCAAAGAAAAGAAAGGGGAAATAAATTCAGATGAAAGATGATAGGAAATATGGAAATGCTGCTGCTGGGCGCCATCCAACAGAGAGGCAGGCTCGTACGAACATCGCACTGTGTCCTCACCCACCTTATCCACAGGTCTGGCCCCATGCGACTTCCGGCTCTTCCTCAAAGTCAAAGTGACCATGAAAGGTCAATGTTCTGAATCAATTAAGACATCAAGGCAGCCACATCCGTCCAGCTGAAGACACTCAGGAAAGAGGACTTTCAGAACTGCTTCAGAAAGGGGCAAGCATGATGGGAGAAGTGTGCATAAAGAGAAGGGGAATACTGGGGGAGTTCTTGGAGACCTGCTCTTTACTACAACAAGTTCTTTTAATTTAAGCATTCACCATATTTTTAATCGTATCCCATACATATTAAGTGCCTGTAGCATGCTACGACAATGCTACTGCTAGCCGCCTTCACCTTCTGGATTTCCAAGTGCTTCACTGAGCAATTTTATGGACAGATTTAGCCCCATTCTCTTGGTAGGAAAGCCAAGGCTCAAAGGGTGAAGGTATCTTTCCAGCTAACATGGACACAGGACTCTGCCCCAGGCCTGTGTGTTTCACTGCTTCCTGGGAGGGAGGGGGATGCAACTGGGGAGAAGCCAGGGAGGGGAAGGGAGTGAGGGTTCCCCATAGGGAGCTGCTTGGCAGGGGAGCTTGCCAGGGGCCAAACCCTCGGCTATGCAGAGAAATCCCAAACCCGGGCTCTGCCTGGGGCGCTCGCAGAGGTGCAGGAGGAACCAGGGGTGGTGGGAACCAGTCGTCCTGGAGTGGAAGAGACACAGCAGAGACAAAGGAGGAAGGTTCTGGGACGCAGGGACATAGTCTGAGCCCAGCCTCATGAGTGACCTTCCTGAACCATCAGGGGTCATTTGGTTGCAGGCAGTGTCTGAAACTGGACAGCCCCCAGCCATCTGTGGTGTCCTGCACCCTGCTTCTGTCCACCCACCTTCCACAGCAAAGCAGAATCCCAAGGAGACCCCAAAAGATCCCTCCTGGCACCTTCCTCCACCCTGGCTCCCCTCTCCCCACACGCACCGTTCCCACGGCAGACAGCAGCTCGCAACCAGCAAAAACCATCCTGGCCAGCAGGTCACAGGCCCAGGCTGAGGCCCAGGGGACACTAGGCTGCTGGCGCAGGGTAGGGGAGTGAATCCACCCACCGAGCTCACGAGGAGACAGAACAGTATCTCACCCACATCAGGTGTGCAAGGCTTACACGGCAGCTCACACACAGGAAGGGCGTCTAAGCAATGTGAGCGTTTCCCATTTTTAGTGGTAACTGAAGTTTTTCATGGGCAGCTCGGGCTGCAAGTGCGAGCGAATTGTGAGCCTGCCCACTCCTGCGAATGCAATTAGGGAGTTTAATCAAACTCCACTGCCAGTGCGCTGCCAGCCAAGCTATTTTTGCATTTTTCAATCTCGAATCATTTGGGGACTTTTTAATTGTTACTTGGGTTTATTTATTGAACTTGGGCTCAAAAGAAAAATAAACAGCGAAGAGGCAAGAAGTGGCTGGGAATGCAGGAAAAACCCTATCTGGGTGATTTCATAAAGTCCCTCCTTATTAGCTGCCGTGGTTGCTAAGTTCCAATGAATTCAAATTTCAGCCGGGTCTCTAAACATTACATTATTTACATCTTTCATCTATTACTGTATTTCAAATAAGATTGTTATAAAATTGCCCCAACTTTGGGCAACTGTAGATCATAAAGTAGGAATATTATTGCATTACGGAAGAGAAGCCATATCCCATTTAAAACACATAACCACATAATTTCATAGATGTATATCTGTAGCCAGATATATATCTATGAACAATGAAATTGCCCCAAAATTAAAAGCCTCTGGCTATATATTTGTAAACACAATCAGATTGCAATCCAATAAAGGAGCCCTTTTGAATTAATGTGCATCACGTGGCCTCCCATCATTACATTTATAACTTTCCTCACGAACAGCTCCCGGCCTCCCTCGCGTCTCCATGAAAAGGCAGGGTTTCCGCGCAGAATCCCTCTCCTCCTTTGGCTTATGGAGCACACAACTGTTCTTGTTTTTTAAGGCAAGGAGACTGGACCCAAACCGTGGAAGATACCCGAAGAAAGCAAGCCACTCTTTGACACCTTCACAGAGGGAGAGGACACCCCCTCGCCATCTAATTCCTCATAACTTCTGGCCTAAGAAGCTTTGCCTTTTAAAAAGAAATTGTCACCTCACTCATGTTTATGATTCTGATAATGAGAACGGAAGCTACATTGCCATGGAGAAAAAAAAAAGCAGTGATTTTAAATGCACCTTAAAAAGGACCCATTCGTTTC
The DNA here is from genome assembly GCA_004027295.1 of Dolichotis patagonum. Classification (NCBI taxonomy): domain Eukaryota; kingdom Metazoa; phylum Chordata; class Mammalia; order Rodentia; family Caviidae; genus Dolichotis; species Dolichotis patagonum. The sequence continues at coordinate 33,364 of PVJX010005251.1, read as the reverse complement.
ATTTAGATCAAAAACTTTCCAAGTGACAAACTTTTAGTTGTAATCGTTCCTCTGTCCCGTTCCGGTCCTCCTGGGGAAGGCCATTCCGAAGAAGAGGGCGCAGAGTGAGTAATAAGCTTCCTCAGCCACAGACGCGTATTCCCAGCGCTGAAACGTTTACAGGGTCACCTGGGCCGCACTGGGGGAGTCTGGGGGAAAAACAGATCTGAAAACGCGGCCACCACCGCTGCCCTGCCTAAGGTGGATTCAGGGTGTATCAGGACCCCTGGGCCTCAGGTGACAGCCACCGCTAAGGGCTGAGTCCAGGAGCTTTGCCAACACTGGGAAATGGTCTGGCTCCACCTCCTGGCTCTGTTTTCTCCTGCTTTGTCCTTGCTCTTGGGATCCGGGGTGGTCCTTAACAGCTACCTCACTGCTTTCTTTGTGCTCACAGAAAATAGAGCTGCCACCGCCTCCTCACAGCAGAAAGAAGCCCATAGGGCAACTGAAACCATGGCTCACCTCTGAACAGTCATGGCGCCCAGGGCCTGACATACACTGACAGCCGGAACTGGGTCACCTGCGGTCTCTTGGATGGACGGGAGGAGGGAAGCCCCACCAGGTGATGTGCACATGCCCTTACCGTGCAAGCGTCTTTGTAGAGTAACAAGCCACTAACTTAAAGAACAAATCCCAGAGTCAGTCCCCGACACTCACATGCTCATTTACTACTTAAAATCTTCCTTCAGATTCCTGAATTGAAATTTAAACTTCTTCAGCAACTCACTGGAGCTTCTGGGAACTTTTGAGTCCTCATCTGTGAAGTGGGTACAATACTACCTTTCTTGTATGTTGCCATGATGCATGAGAACATATGTAGCAGGATGAAAGGGAAGAACTTTATGCAATGCTAGATTCAAACTACATATTATTATGGAACATAATGGGAAGTGGATTGGCCTGGGGTAGTGTGGGATGGGAATCATTAGATGACACCGAATCTGTATCTGTGTCTGAGACCACAATGGGTGCATTTGCTTTCAGCACCTGCCTCTGGACTGGCAACCCCAAGAATAGAGGCATCGGGGTCCTTAATATCACCCCCTCAGTGGTGAGTGTGAGCACTGAATACGTACGGTATTCCTGTGTTCCACCAGACAGCTCCTGTTTGTTGTTCTCTTAGGCTCAGCAGTAGCGGAGTTTAAAACACTGTGGATATTCTTGAGAAAGATGTTAGAAGATGATGAGGACCATCTACAGCCACCATTGCAATCTGAGTACCCAGAATGCATCACTCCGGACAGGGAGGTCCTGCTAAAGCACCAGCATGGAGCAAAACCAGCTTGGCCACCTCCTTCCTTCCACTGTAACGAGTGGCTTTGTCTCCACTTCAGGATATTGACTGTCTTTGTTTAGTAAGCATGGTACACAATCCTGGTACAAAACTACTGTGGCAATCCAAAAAGGAATAAAAGAAACAGTTTAAAAACAAAAACTATCCCGACATACCACCATTCAAGCACCATCATCAATATTTGGTAAACATTATTCTAGGCATTATCCTATGTATCAAAATAAATAAAATACAGATGATCAAATAAAGGGCCAAAAGATAAAAGGCCAAAAAAAGGAACATATGCACTCATTTTAAAATCTCAAAGACTGAATTCTATTTTCCTTGAATTTAAAGGAATAAGGAAGAAATGAGAGTGACATTGGAAAAATCCTTTCAAATGGATCATCTTCGGCAAATTCGATATGATTTCTTTCCTCAAATATCCCTCTAAAATAAGGAATGAGATTAAGCACACATACTGAACTGGAGTCATCTTTAAATTATGTTTTAATTTTAGATTATTAACTCCCTACTATGAGGGAAGAGGATATTAACACCAAATGCTTCTCCTTCCCTGACTCCCAACAATTTTAGTCACCTTATTGTTGTCTAATATTATGTTTACATTGCACTCAGTGAACTAATTTCAGTTCAGTGAGTTTTGATGACTGTTAGTCACCACTGGACCCTGACGCCACCATTCCTCCACTATTTATTTCCCTTCATCCCTCTTTTGTCTAAATATAAAAGACAAAACAAATTGGGAGGTTTCATTTGGGAGAAGGCTTATCTTCACAAAAAGGCTTATATGTGTCATGGTTTGCAAGCTTGTGTGTTTTTCTCATTATTTCTAAAACATTTCTCTTGGATTAAAATTCTTGGAGCACACCTTTGGTTCCTGCCTTTGCCACGCCAAGACACAGATCCTCTGGCATTCACTTTAGTCGTGGAAGAAATGCTTGTTTCATTTTGTACCTTTAAATTTGTTTTCTCTTTTAAGCCAACAGAATTCATTCCTTACTCTTGAAATTCAGCTTTTTCTCAGGATGTTCATTGGTGTTGCTATCTATGAATTATGTTTGCTTTCTGATCAGCCCTTTTGTCAAGTTTTCTTCACTTATATCAGTTAATATTTTCTTTGCCATTTGTTCTTGTCTCTTCCTTTAAAAAGCTAATTATTTGTCTTATCTCTCATCTTATTTCCTTTATAATAGTTATAACGTCAGTGTATGTTGAAAATGGGAGGTGATATTTGGGTTGATACAATAACTGGAGAGACATTTGGGGGTTTAAGAATCCTAAATGTCATTTGGTCTTGGCAATGTTCTCTATCATATAGGTTCTAATTTTTAAAGATTCTGAAGCTTTTGTTTATGTAATATTATTTTCACATCAGATCCCCCCCAAGTTCTTTTAGCTCCCTTCTCATCTCTTTCTGTTGTTTTATAATTTCTTTACAAAGATTATGCTTTCTATATTATTTTTCAGTTTTACATAACAATTCTTTGGAGAATTTTTCCACTATTTCCTTGGGTATTTGTGTTACTTATCCCTTCTTTCTGTCTTTTGAGGAGGGATTTCTTCCTTTTGTGCTCACAGTTGTGTTGTTTTGGTCCTGCGATGCATGGGTCACAGGCTGGTCCCTCTGTGCCCCTTCTATCTGGCTGGAGCCTGCAGCCTGTGGACTTGCAGCACAGAGAGGCAGAGGATGAGTGGAACATCATGACCCTGCGCCCATCCGTGTCGGGAGCCCTTCCTCCTGTGTGCAGCGTGTCCTCTGCTGTGTGACCTCACCAGAAGCTTTTCATTTGTCACAGGAGGGCTAAGAGGCAGGAAAGAAAGTGTGTCCTATCCACCCGCACCAGGGAAGATCGGTGACTTCACACTCAGAGCCTCAAACACCTCGTATAAACACAACGATGACAACAGCCAGTGAATAAAAAGCCCTGTAAAACAGAATGCTCTCTATTCTCTCTCTTGGTTTTAGAAAAATGTTTACCCATCAGCGTGTGTGTCTATCAGGTCCTCGCTCCCGCTTTCTCCTATCTGTCTACCTATCTGTCTAAACACAGGAAGAATGTAAACAAAACAGACTCCAGGGTATTTTCCTGGGTGGCAAGGATGCAGGTGATTTTAATTTGCTTTATGCATTTCTACATTTTAAAACTTTCCTGAAAAGAAAAGAACATGTGTTATTTGTATTGCCAAAGAAAAACACAAGCCTTAGGAAAATACTGATGTTGTCGGGTGGTTGTAGGGTGGCCAAGCCTAGGGGAGGAAAGGGTCTGGGTATTGCAGGTAGCAGACAGAGCCGCCTCCCTGGCCTGGCTCAGGAGCTCTGTCTCCAGTCTCCGCTGCTCCCCAGTCCAGTGGAGACTGTGTGATTCGATTCTGGCATGGCACAGCACGATGGCTCAACGAGACAGTCTGTTAAATCTGTGACTCTGGGCCAGGCACACAGTAGTCACTCCTCAAGCATCAGATCCTTTGCCTCGGTCAAAAAAATCCCAGCTGGATCATCTGTAAACCTTCGAGATGTCCAGGCCAAAACTGCAGCCAAGGAGAACTCCTGAACAATATTGCTTATTTATCCAGCGGGGAGATTGACGTCATTACGCTTTGACTGGCAGGAGCTATTTATAGGTCTGGTTCCCAGCACGCCGCTAGAGCAGGGCTCTCCCCGACACGTTCACCAACCCCTCAGCTTGGCCGTAAAACTGCATGGGTATCTGAGTGGGCCTCTGCCTCCAGACCACATGAAAGCGGACTCCTTTCTCTGTTCCATTAAGCTAAAATCACTCCCTGCAGTCAGCAGACACGGGAGCCAGGGGGCCCAAGAAAGCCCTCCAGAAGGACGGGGTGGAGTGGATGCCAGCAATCTGCCTGCCACTCCTCCCCACGGCCAGGCAGAGGGAGCCATGATGGATTTCCTCCCAGGACTTTGCTCCCTGTGTCCTTCGTGGCCACTCCCAAGTATCATGACAACAGACTCCAGACAGAGCCATGGCGCAGAGGAAGCGGGTGTGACAGGAGGACTCCGATGGGTAAAGGCTGGGAAACTGGAAGCGGAGTCAGCACAGGAAGAGCCAGAGAGGCTGGAACAGTGTGCAGCCCGACTGGATAAGAAAGAACAAGTACTGTACCAAGAGAACAGCATAGGATACTTGCTTGGTAGGGGCTGCCTGGCTGGACATGGATATCTTTGGGCAAAACCTGGATGAAAGGGGAGTCTCTTACAGGAGGAAGTTGAAGCTGTAATTTTCTCCTCAAACCATAGCCCTCTCCCAGTGTCTGGAACTCTAGAAAGTGGACCTGGGCCCAGCCTGGAGGGAGCTCCACCCCCGTCCCTGCCCCTGGGCACACGTCCCTTGTGCCTTCCGGCCAACGGAAGACATTTCCGGAGAGCCCCAGAGAGGCCATTTGGAGCAAGACCTCCACAAATACCTTCAGCCAAGTTTTCAAAGTCAGGGCATTGAGTGAAACCCAGACCCTTTCTTCTGTTAACTTGCCTTTAAGTTCAGGGCGCATCTGAATCCAGGGGAAACACACAACACATGTTTTTAATCCACCGACACTTAAATCATCAAGATGCTGGAGGCTGATGGTTTCGAGGCCAACATGAACGCTGCAGCCTTTTAAAGACCTTCTTCTGTTTCTCTCACAATCAGGAAGCAGCCTTTTTCCAAGAGGAAACGAATTTCAACCCCAAAGGGGCTTCTGCTTTTGGTTCCAAGCACACAGTCTCCTCCGAGGCCAAGAAGACCGGGATGCTGGCAAGGGCTGATGTTGGGATGGATGAGCAGAAAGCGTCTGCTATCCAGGGAGCCCCAGCTCTGAGCTGGCACCATGCTGCAGAACACCCTGCCGGACACCATTCCCAGAGGGAGAGCAGGAAAAGTCACATGCCTGAGGAGAGACAAGCGCCTGAGGAGAGAGATGAGCAGCAGGAGTCGCCCACAAACCCAGAAGGAGAGCAGATCTGGGTTTACACTGTAACCAGGGCTGTCACTCCCTGAGCGACTTAAGGTGGCCCATGGACTCTGCTGAGAGGAAGTCAACATCCATTCCTTGGAAATGAGAAGAAGAAATATTCAATAAGAAGGAAATACACAGAGCAAGGGACATTCCAGTGTAGGTCAGGAAACACGCACGGCCAGAATTCCACTGGATTTTGCCAACATCTCACCCCCGATAGTTCCTACAGCTGGATTCCATAGACCTCGCTGGCCATGCTCTGGCTCTCTGGATGAAATAACATCGGCAAGCATCCTGCAACCCAGACCAGCAAAGGTAGATTGATGTAAGTTGGAAGACGTGGACTGTGGCGTTTACTGCATCACAGATGTAACTAAGTTACTAACTCAGAGATCAACACGAGAGCTTCTCTCTAAGGAGAGATGACACCAGTGGCTCCATCGCTTTTCCATTTTGGGACAGACACCTGTGTGTTAAAAGGGGAAAGGCTAAGTTTGGCTCACGGTTCCAGAGGCCCCAGTCCATGGTCAGCCAGGTCTAAGGTTAGACAGATAATCTTATCTTTCTTTATGTGGCAGAAGAAAGCAGCTCACCCCATGGCAGCCAAGAAGCAGAGAACAGAGAGGCAGAGAGGAAGGAACCCTAGAAAGCGGGAACTATGGTTGTCCCCAGGGTCATGTTCCCAAGGCCCACCCCCACACATCCAGAAGTGTGCTTTGCCAGTTGCCCAGGCAGGTCCCAAACCAATCAAGTTGACAGTCAAGATGAGCTGTCACAAGCAGCAATAATGACAAATGTGCAGTGCCCAGCACCTGGCACTTATTTTGAGGGCCTCATTTCAGGTGCTACACACTACTGTTGTCCCAGAGCAGGCTGGGCCTGAGACACTCACTCCTCCTGTCCCTGTCCTAGGAGGGGGAAGTCCTAGCTCTGGCTTGGGAGCCATGGTCCTGCTGGTGACAAAACTGCAATTTGTAGAGGCAGCACTCCGATCCCTGCCTCCAGCCAACGTGCCACCCTGGATGGCTCCAACACTCCGGAGGAGGCCGTGCCTCGGTAGTCTGCCACATAGGCAGCAGCCCAGTTACCCGGAAATCAGGCAGGGTCGGACTCCACGTCCCCTGAGCTAGCTGTGTGACTTTCATCTGTTTCCTTCCTATCTCTGTGCTTCAAAATCCTCTGCTATAAAAACGTGACAATCAGTCCCCACTTTACAGGGCATCCACAGCCAGGAAATGAGCCAGTATCCGCAAGGTACTGAGCACATGGAGGCTCACAAGGGCCTCCCCTGCCTGTGCCTGTTTGCTGTCACCACCCTTTTATTGTTCCAAACAGTGACAGACCCAGTGAGCACAGAAGCACATGGTGGCCCAGTCTTGCTCCCTGTAAACATTGGCTGTCACTAGCCTTTTCAGTGTCCCTCCTACCCACCAAAGAAGTTGCAGCCACCACAAACACTGGTGGCCTAGGACACTGGGCTCAGGGATGGAGGGGGGCCATTGGGTGGTGGAGTGGGAGGGTGGGAGTGAGGCACACGGTGAGGCCTTAGCACAGCCTTTGGACGTTTTGGTCTCCCGTCCTCTCCCTCTCTGTCTTTCAATTCTCCATCCATGCTTGGGTGTCCAGTGCTTTGGAGGTTCTCCAAGGCGTGAAGTCGCCAGCCCACCTGCCAGCTGGGGTCCACCCACCCACAACGGCAGCGAGACCCAGTCACCCTCCAGTCTGCTTGCTGGAGCTGAGCTGGCAGAGCAGCTGGGGAAGGAAGGAAGGAAGGAAGGAAGGAAGGAAGGAAGGAAGGAAGGAAGGAAGGGAGGGAGGGAGGGAGGAAGGAAGGAAGGGAGGGAGGGAAGGAGGGAAGATCTTCCTGTGGCCATCTGCTTGTTCTGGCCGCCCATCCAGAAGCCAGCCATAGCTGTTAGGTGGGAAGATGTCTCAGGAGCCTGGGGAGAAGGTCAGGGAAAGCCCAAGATCCAGCAGCCAGAGAAGAACACGAGCGACTCCTGGGGACAGCAGCTGTCCCTCGGCAACATAGGGAGACAGGCGCCTGCAGCTAAGGAACTCGAGATTTCCCATACCCTGGCTCTTGAGAGCAGAACGGGATGCAGCGGTGGTTGTGTCGCAGAGGGAGGTGTCACCCTGGCAGCCAGGCACAGCTCGGGCCAGGGAGCCCGAGGACGGACAGGAGCCGGCCCTAAGAGTCTTGTCTTTCCTGTTACGGCAACAGGAGCAGGGCAAGTGACGACGGGCTGCTCCTTTGTGCGGAGACAAACCGGACAGGATGGGGCCTCCTCCGCCCACCCAGGGACTCACACAGCAGGGCAGCTCACAGGTCACAGTGCCGGGGTCTGGTCACACCGAGGGTGTCCGTGGTCACCCACGGGAGCGGGAAGGGAGAGCGTGCAACACAGGGCAGAGATGTATCCCTGGGCACCAGGCGAGGTGCCACCATCTGCGGCACACTCTGTGAGCCTCTCTGCTCCCGCACATCAAGGAGGAGAGTGATGACTGCGTCGGGGACAGATGGCCACAAGGGACAGCGTGGAATGGAAGTGTTCAGACTGAGTCCATGTCACTTGGTCCTCTGGGTGCAAGTGCATGGTTTTGTGGGATGTAGTGGAAAAAAGAGATGGAGAGATGGGCAGACAGAGACAAGAGAGACACAGGGAGAGGTGGAGGAGACAGAGGAGACAGAGGCAGGAGACGGGGAAAGGAAAGGGAGGAGGGTGTGGGGAAGGGACAGGAGGAAAAGGCCTTCTGGGGTCCTGCAGTCAGGCAAGCTTGGATCTGGGGAGTCGGGCAGGGAAGACCCCCGGCCTCTCGCCAGCTCTGCACACGCCAGGGAGCCTCACCATCCCCCACCCGCATCCTCAGGGTGCAGCCAGATGGGCTCAGAGAGGGGCTGCTCGGGACAAGCAGGCACAGGTCCCAGGACACTGAGCTGGATGGTCCTGCACCTTTGGGCTGTGCCAGAATGAAGGGGCCACCTTCACTCTCTCTCTGCCTCAGTTTACTCGCCCAGGCCCTAAGAGCATGTAAGAGGAGAAAAATAGAAACCAAAACACCGAGCTCAACCTGGAGAGCGCCTCCTGCCCCGCCTCCCCTCTAGAGCTGCCCTCAGCGTGACCAGCAGCAGCAGAAGGGCGATGGGGCATTACAGGACACAACTTCCCGGGACTCACAGCTCTTTTCCTTGCAATCTGGACCAGGAAACCAAAGCGCAGCTCAGTTCAGCTCTAAAGAGCTACTCTGGCTTTCGGAACTTCATCCGTCCTGCGGGCCTCTTACGTGCAAGCTGCCAGGAAAGGAGAACTCGGAGTGTTCTACCTGGCAGGAGGGGAGTGGTTGTGACTGAGGCTTGTGAGCTTCTCCAGTGTCTCCCACTGGGCAAGCATTGGGTCAGGATACCCACCGGCCCCTGCGCCAAATGGGCATCTAGGGTCAGGCCCGGAGAAGAATAAACAGTCCATGCCTGAGAAGATGGATGAGGCAGGAAGGTGATCTTACAAACGCTACCAAGCAGTCAATCCATCCATCCAGGGACAAGGCCGGGTCACGTCAGTCCAGGGACAAAGTCTTTTCTCCCCACCTGGAAAACCTTCCTATAACTTGACCTGCCCTCTGCGGTGGAACGGAACCAAGTTCAGCCCGAGGCAATGCGGCCACAGCTTGTACGATGCCAGAGCCACCTTCTCGGGAACAGTTAGTTCCGAGGATATCGCCCCCTGTCCTGGGCCCCGCAGGTCATGGGAATGAGCCCCCAGCTCCACACCAAAGAGCAAAGTCAAGTCAGGAAATGTGAGTGCAAGTCCACGTTCCATGGCTTCTAAGGCGAGGCCTCAGCGTCCCCCCTGTCCTGAAGAAGTGCAGGTCCACCCCAGGCAGGTGTGGGAGAACCCAGGACATGACAGGCCGGAGGCCAAGTGGTCACGTTCGCATCCCACAAGCCCTTGAACAAAGGAGCTTAACTCAGGGTGCAGAGCGACAGCCCATCGAAGGCTTGGCAGCCAGCTGAGGCGTTTCCAGGAAAAGGGGGGAGCCCAGCTCGAGGCCATGGAAAGGCCCCAGCACTGAGTCAGGCTGAGTCAGGAGTCCGAACACGCCTCGGCCAACTGCAGCTCTAGGCAGCCACAATTAATCTGGCATTGATGAAAAGTGTTTTCCACCCCACAGTGGGAGGGGACTTCAGGTAAGGAGGCATCACCTCCCATACCCACAGTTTACCTTCCCATGGGTACCCTGGCCACCATGTCTGGGCCCTGCACCCCAAAACAACTTACACCAACAGTAACCAAGATGTGTGTGATTTCAAAGGCTTGCCCTTTCCCCAGAAGTTTCTGAGTATGAAGTGCTAAACATACACTCTCTCTTCCTTGGTTTGCTGGTATCCACGGATGGGCGGGTCTCTGGGAGAATCAGCACCTTGGGCTGCGTAGCATCTTCTGTTTGTGGGTGATTCTGTTCTTCACAGAGGGTGTCTCATCTGGACTGTGTCTCAGTCCACCATTTGTTCATTCATGTCTTCAGGTCATGGCTCTCTGAACCCGATGTGGCCCAGACTCTGGCCCTGATGAAGAGCTGGAAGCTGGGATGTAAGCTCGAGATGACGGATGGCAGAGGCCATGCCTGACCACTTCTGGTCACTTCCCTTCCTCAGTGGACACTCACAGGCCCAGGCTTGCCCCAGTTCACCCAGCAAGGATCCAGAGCAGCCAGGAAGAAGGGCTGGGCTCAGCAGTCCTCCCTGGGACTGCTTCCCCTTTGGGAGACCAACACCAGCCCCACTGGGTTCTCGTAGACACATGGAGATTTATCTCTGGCCACCTGCACGGCCAGGTCTCTCCCCTCACACCCCCATGGGACGATTCCCCAGGGACAGGACGCGTGGGGCTCCCCAGTTCCCACGGCGGAGGCAGCTCCCTCAGGACAGCAGCGTTTCTCACCCCAGGCCGATGTCACCACACCCAGCCAGCTAAGGCAAGAGGGACACCGAGCGTCCATCCAGTGCTTCTAGAGACACTGAGGGAAACTAGCAGAAGCCAGAGTCCTGGGGCCCCCGAAATTCCTCACACCTCTCTCTTCAGCCTTGAGGCCCCCCTGCTCTTCCTTTTATCCAACACCTCTAAAGAGAAGTAGAAATAAAAGGTCCTGTGCTTTACCAGGGGCAGGCAGGATCCAGGCCTTGCACCAGTGTCATGGTTTATGTCGGTGGCCCCCAGGCCTCATGTATTTGCATTGTGCATTTGTGATTGGTTCATTGTCTAGTGCTTGGATTGGTGGTGTCAGTGCTACACCGGCCTAGGGGGTGGAGCCAGGATGTGATGTAAGGCAGGAAGAAGGTGTGTCTCTCTCTTGCTGGTTTCCACCTCTATGTTTGCAGCTGCCATGAACTGCGGCCCCGCCATGCCACCCTGCCTTGGAGCCAACTGAGTATGGACTGAAACCTCCAAAAACTGTAAGAAATAAACCTTTCCTTTCCCAACTTTGGGCATCAGGTATTTTGTCTCAGCGATGAGTAAAAAGTAACTAAGACAACTAGCCTCTTAGGGTGCAGGTCAGGGTGTGGTCAGCCCCATTTTCTACATAAGGAAGCACAGGCTGGGAGACCTCGCCCAAGGTCCCTCTGGGGCAGCCGGGTTGTGGATTAAATGTCTCTCAGGTCCTAAAATCCTAATGCGCCCAGCCTACGTCCACTCAGGCTGGGGTCCCTGGTGGGCCCGAGTCATCTAATCCAGCACCAAGGTCCGACTTGATACCCTAACAAAGCAAGAAGCAGAAACCAGAGAAGCGCCCCATCCCAGGCCTGACACTAGAGGGTCACGCAGGAAGTGAGCAGCAGGACTCACGGGCAAGTGCTCCAATCCCGGCTGCCTGCTGGGGACCTGGAGCTCACCTACCTTCCCCACGGGTTGCCTCAGTCCTGCCCACAGCCAAACGGCTCACTTCCCTCCGAGCCTCAGCACCACGAAGCCTCCCTCGTGGAGGGAGATCCCAAGGGTTTCCTCTCTCCTCCTCCCCCTCCCAGCCCACGCCTCGCCCAGTGATGCATGTCCTGGAAGCCCAGGTTAATCACATCCAGCCTGCAGACACAATTAAAGGTGATCTTTGGAGAAAGTAAAATGTCGTGTTGTAACTTGAAGTCAAGGGCAAGTCCAGGCTTGGCCCAGGGCCGAGGGTGTCCTAGAGCGAGACCCTTCCTGAGCTCCTCCTCTCTGGGACACAAATCACCCTGTCCTTTTCCTTTCACCATTCTAAAATGCAAACATTACATCCAAGTTACACAGTTCCTAACCCAGTAGACCAGAGGTTTAATGTATTCATTTCCCCCCGCCTCCGAAAGACTCATCAGAAAATCTTTCATTGAGTGCCTTTGATGTGCCTGGCCCTGGAAAAATATTCAATTACTACTATTTGAATGAATTTATTCATTCATTTCCCTGATTCATGTGCTTTTTGATACATAAGTGGAGTTACGGATGAATGAATGGATGTCCTATGCCTTGAGCCTGGTGCACTAGGAGCCAACCTCGAGGGTGAGGTGTGGAGGTCAGTGGGTGGGGTGGGCAGACCACATGGGACTCTAAGACCCAGAAACCTCAAGCCCTCAGGCAAATGGATGGATGGCCTTGTACCACCGTGGTCATCTTTACTAAAAAGACAGGGAAGCCCAAGGCCAGCATGAACTACATAGCAAGACTTCATCTTAAGAACAAACAACCCAGGCAATGAAGCCTAGAAGCCGAGGGGCTCTGCAGACCAGCAAGAGGCCTGGCCGGAATGAGGAGAAAGCGGGGCAGGAAAGCCTTGTTTGCTACCTGTCACATCAGGAACCCCTAAGGAAGTGGTAGGTACTATGAGAAAGGGCTGGGCAGGGCTTCGTGGGGTTCAAAGCCTTGGAGGAGAGTCACAGGGCAGGTGGAGAGGTACGGGTCTGGCTCCAGACTCCCGCCCAGGGCCGGGTGGAGGGGGCCGAAGCCTCCCAGCTGCAGGCACTGGGCACTGACCTAGCGGCATGCCACCCACTGCAGGGGTTCCCCAGCCTGGAGCTCCTATGGCACACCTGTTCTTGGAAATGGCTTGGCCACATCCACATGGTCCAGGACAGATGTCTCTCAGGGAGGCGCTGGTGGTAAGAGTCACAGGGTGACAAAATGGGCTGCACCCTGATAGCGTGTTTCACTAACATTGCGGGCCATCTCAGTGTCACACGCATGTCGCAGAGGAAGACACAGGGTCCAGAGACACAGAGCCAGTCTCCTGCCATCCCACTGGGCAAGGGCAGATCTGGGGTGCGACCTCCATGCACTCCCCTGCCCGGCTGGGCCCCCGCCCCCCGTGTGCATGTAGAGTCCCAGCACAAAGCCCTTTTCACTCCAAGTCCAACTGTGTGACACGGGGGACCCTGCCTGGCATTTGCACCCCTTCTGCTGGCACATGAGAAAGAGCCCCTAGGGTAGCCTGGCCAAAGGGTCCAGTGAGGACGCCAGACACGTTAAACTCCTTAGGAACCATTAAGACGGCTGGGCTCTGAGGTCAGATAAGCCGGATAAACAAGCTCCGGGGGAACGGGTTCTGCCTTTCCCAGCACGGCCCTCATCTCAGCCGTGCCCGCCGACAGCAGACTCCCAAGGGCCTGCTGCCAGGCTGGGGGCTCCGCGTGGTCCAGGAGCCAAGGGCAACTTCCTGCTCCACCTAGTGCCAAGCGCCACCTCTGAAAGCACGCTGGGGATTGGCCGCTCGCCTGTGGTCTCTCCGAAGGGAGAAAGGAAAGGTCCTTGAGTCACTTTGTGAGAGAAAACCCCAAGCTTCTATTACGGGCCTGTTACTCACAGTGGGACTGCAAGATGCGCACTTCCCCAGGTCAGATCTCTCTGTCCACCTGTCACCACCCAGGGACCATCAGCCACCGAAGGGACCACGTCCTTAGTCATAGCGGCAGCCTCCTGTCTCCCAGCTTCCAGCAGTTCTGACCTGCATTATCTCCCATCCTCACCAACAACCCTGCAAGGGAAACATTATTATCCTGATTATATAAATGAGCAAACCAAGGCTGCAGAGTTTAAATGACTCGCCGGAGGTCATGGCTGGTAAATTGCAGGGACCAGCAGAGCTGTTTCCCTTCCCACAGCTCCAAGCCGCGTCTCCACTCTTGTCTGCAGCCTGAGACCTCACACATCGGAGGTGCTGACTACTTGTTTGCAGGATACACGAATGAGCAGGTGAATGAATCAGATGAATTTCTGAAAACCGAAAATGCTTTCTTCGAATTTTTAAAGATGCGTCCCTCGGTGAGACGAGGGCGGAGAAAACAAACTATCGATTAAATCATCTCTTGGGTTGTTTGACTTCTGGCCTGTTCTTAGCACCTCAAAAATGTTGCAATTAAAGTTTATTTTTCAGCCAGCTTTTCTTTTTTTTTTTTAACTAGATAGAGAACTAACTTGTGTTCATTGAGGAGCTATTACGTGCCCACCACTGTCTGTATTGGCACACTAGGTCTTTACAGTACCCTGAAAACGGTCAGCCCACCTGTTGTCATTTCTAGGAGGAGCCAGTGGGAGTCAGTGGGTTACGTGACTGGCCAGAGGGCGCATGGTGTGGTGACACCTGGGAAACCAAAGGACACTGTGATGCCACACCTGACCTGCCCATGCTGTCCCCAAACACCCTTCTGTCCCTCAGGGAGATTTATCTTCTGAACTTGGGGACCTGCAGGTGAACTTGCCCTTAGCATCACTGCTTATCCAAAGGGATTTCTAGATCGGCACTTTGGACCCAAAAACAGAGATACTCAAAGTAAACTGAGGAAGAGAAAGGAACTGAATGGCCTCGAGGAGACTGTGTGGCGCTTTTTCATGCTTGCTGTCATTTTCAGAAACAAAGCACGTGGTCCCTTGCGGTCTCAAGGCTGACTTTATCTTGAGCGGCAGGAGGAAGGTGGCGCGGAACCTTCTCCAGGATGGAAGGCCACAGCATCCAGCCTGCCTCTCCCCCCAAGCAGGCTGCCGCTCACAGCAAGCACCGGTAAAGGAAGGACCTGGGGCTCCAGGAGGTCTGCACGCACCCTCACGGCGGCCCCAGGTCCCTGCCCCACCCCTCCCACCGCCTGACCTGCAGAGGCAGGCAGAGGGGCTGGGCGCTGAGCCTTCAGCCAGCCCGGCAGCATCAGAGAGTCCTTGGCAGGCGGCCACCAAGGGCGGCACAAACCCGGCTGCTCCCCGATGCCCAGCTCCAGGACCAGTAAGACAATCACCTTGTGTTTCCCCACCTTCCCACCCCGGCTGCCAGGAGCTGGCCGTCTTGGAGATGCTGAATGGGCCATTTATTAGGAGATCAAAGGGGCACCTGAGGGAAGCGCTCGCCGGCTGGAGCAGGCCCAGGCCGCATCCTCTCTGCCCGCCAGGGCCCGGGCTTTTCCAAACAGCCCACTTTGCCAGGGTGCCTCTCACCCCATGTTCTAAGCATGTCTCCTTCACAGCAGCACCTGACCCCTGCCCCAGGGCCATGCTCCCGAAGCCCCTGCGTTTGCTGTTCCCTCCATGCACTGTGCTGTTCCCTGTCCCTATCCTCCAACCCAGGCAGAAATCCCACCAGCTCCTCGGGTGGCTACAGGACCCTGGGGCACAAACTAAGCTTCCCAGGCACCACCAGGTGTCCTGCAGGCTCCCCAAGGAGAGGGTGGCCACAGGTCAGGCATGGACCCTGCTCGGTCACCCCAAAGGCAAGTGGCCTGAAGTGGAGTAGAAGCCGGTCCTGTGCTGCCCCAGATGGCATTGGTGAAGAATGTGGCAGATTCGGATGTGGGCAGAAGATCCAGCAGGTAACCCTGTGCCGCCCGTGCACCGCCAGGGTGCAGCCTCAGCCACCCCCAGGTACCACCCCAGCAGGCCTCCCACCAGTGTCCTCTTCAGAAAGCCACCTGACCCTGTCCTGCACCCCACACACCCTCGCGTCCCTCCCCAAGGGTTCCACCATGTCTCACAGCCTTGAACCCAGGGACCCAGAGTCTCATCTCACGGGCTTTGCTCACCTCTCCATCTTCTCCTCTCTCTTGCTTCATCCCGGAGCCCCCAGCTCACCCAGTCTTGTGATTCTCCCAGCCCAGAGCCTTCCTAGCAGTGGCAGGAGGTATATGGGCAGCTCTAGCTTGGCACTACCAGTGCGCCGCGCAATTTTCTCTGGGTGCCGCCGTGGCTCCAAGACTGACTCCCCCACTGCAGCCCTTGTGGCCTTCTTTTGAGGCCACGTGCCCTCTGCATGTGCTCTTCAGGTCTCATGGGGTGGCCTTGCCCAGTTCTGCTTTTTAGTTCAAAACTCTGCTTCAGATCTTCCCAAGCAAGAAAGACTGCGCTCTCCCTGGCATCCCTAACTCCAGAGCAGGGACGCTATGAAAACGGACTTTGTGGTTCTGTCCTGCCCCGGAGTGCTGGGTTCGACACATGTTTAACACACCTGTGTGCGTGGTGGATCGCTCCACCTCTCAGTGTCTCTTTGGATCACCTCAGGACCTGGTTCCTCTCTCGCCTGTGGGACCTGGTCCCCTGCACCCGCCAGAAGCCGGGTTCACTGGAGGCCCCTGACCTCACAGGCCCTGCCCTGGTGGAGCACAGCGAATTCACAAAAATCCTTCAGGCATGAAGACAGACACCGCTTTACGTGGCACTCATTCCAGCTGGAGAGGAAAGGCACAGGTTCCCGTCATTGTGTGAAACTTGGGTACCCCTCTCCCACAACCCACCTACCGCTGCCAAAGCTGGCTGAGACCAAGCAGGCTTTGCCCAGGTCTGTCTGGGACGGTCCTGGGCACAGCGGGGGCCTGGTACTCACAATCTCCAACCTGCACGCCGGGCCCTGCCCTGCCCAGTGGGAGTCAACCCCTCATCGAGCTGCCTACAGCTGGAGGTGAGCACAGAGGAGTCCTGTCAGCCCCCTGCTCCCCATTGCTCACCCCAGAACCGTTCTCCATGTTCTCCCCTGGACCCTCGCCTCCTGGACCCAGGCTTGAGCTCCAGTATCTCCCTCACCCCCGGCCTCAGTTTCCAGAGGGTGGGAGAGAGCAGTAAGGTCCACCGCCCGCTGTGTGGCCTTCCAGGGACACTGCCTCCCAGCTCAGCCCAGCTGAATGTGGGGCCCAGGGTTCCAAGTGCGTTTTGGATATTCCCAGGGTTCTGGTGGGAAGCGGGGCTGGCCGTGCACTGAGATCGCACACTACAAGAACCTGAGCATGATCAACCCCGGAGAACCAGGCCGGCTGGGCCAGCGCCAGGCACCCCTCTTTCCCCATCACCCACCAGTTCACCACTCCAGACTCCAGGGCAGGCTCTGTCCCTTTGTTCTCCTCTCCACCCTCCAGGACACTGGGCCACTCCAGCCTACAGCCCCTGTCACACCTTTTCCCAGCACAGAGACCGTTCTCTTCCTCCTCCTCCTCCTCCTCCTCCTCCTCCTCCTCCTCCTCCAACTGCGCATGTGCTGTGGTCAGAGACCCTGTGGTGGAGGGAAGGATGGCCCTGACCCCCAGGCACTGTGTGGTGTGGACCGCACTGCCCAGCCCTCGTGCCAGAGGTCCCAGCAGCCCGATGCCTGCTGTTCCCACCCCTTCTGCCACAATGTGGGCTTGAGCGAAGTAATCCCTCCAGACCTCAGGAGGGAGGCTGTGCCCACCCAGTCAGTACCACCTAGAGAGCCCCTGCTTAGGTCCCTGGAGATCCCCATGGGGGGACGAGAGTAGGAACAAAGGGTCAGAGCATCCTTGATGCTCCCCAGACAGAAAACCTGCAGGGACAGGTCACCTACCTACCCACTGGCCGCCCAGAGGAGCAACAGAGGAGTAAGAATGAGGGCAATTCTGAGCAGGAACAGGCACAGTAATGACACTAAAATCCCACTGGCTCTGATCCAGTATTAATCCTAATTCAATTCAAAGGAGGTCATGAGTTCCAATTCTGCTGTACGCCTTAGGGGATCTCAAAAGAAAGTGTCAGGAATGTGCCTTAACATTTCAAGCCTCTGTTTTCCCCAACTACTCTGCACCCCGAAGAAGCTTGTCCTGAACTCAGGCTTCATCATGACCCAAAGATCGTGGCAGGCACGCTGGCTCCAAAAAACCCCAGCCCTCTTGCAGCACCCAGACCTGTGCCCAGCAGAAATTCCAGTTCAGTTTCATGGACTAATAAATGTGTATCTGGATGAATACCAATATTTATTGGGGTTTAGCAAGAACCCAACCAATGTGTATCTCGGAGCTTTATCTGCATGTCCCTTATAGAGTTATTAAAACACCAAAATAGAATTTTAACCATCAGTGGGATTTTAATTAACATACAATAATGGTTCTCATTCAATGGAATGCCTCAGATTCGGAAAGTAATTACTCATTCAGGACACTTAATTTGAAGCCTTACCACAGATTTGTATCTCCTGAAGCCACAAGAAGTTAGGTCATAATAATTCTTGTTAGAACTTATAGAGCAAGTTCACTTCAGAGGAAGGATGGAGACCAGGCTGCAGAGGGGAGGAGAGGAGGGGAGAGAGAGCCAGGTAGGTGGCCCCGGAGGAGGGCAGCTGAGTGTGGTCTCAGGGAGGAGCACACAGGGGTGTCAGCACGCTTCCCCATCCATGCCGGGGCCCCCAGGGTCGGGCTTTCCCAAGGGCAGAAAGCTCGTTACTATGCAAGAGGTGCCCAAGGTAACCTGGAAAGTCTGTCTGAGCCCTGAGTTTCTCATCTCCCAGATGGAGGAGGCAGCATGTGGCCCGCCTACCTTCCCTGCAGCGTGAGAGGGCTGGCCTTTCTGGACACACGCGCTGTCCAGGACCAGTCGTGAAGACGTCCCAGGGTCACATGTCGGGAGGATGCTGGCAAAGGCCCTAAGGTGTGGGGTTGGGAGTGAGACACAGAGGCCAGCAGGAACTCACCGAGAGGGTCACACCGGGGCACGGGAGAGTCCGGCTGCAGATCCCGGCCCCACCCCCCACCGCAGAGGCTTCTCCAGCTGGTGCTCTGAACTCTTGTCCCCGTGTGCCCACCGCACCCCAGGCCACCTCATCTCAGGACATGGCCCCAAGCCTCTGGCTGCTGGTGCAGGTACACAGGCTGAGACCCAGCCCCGTACAGGGGCAGGTGTGGTCATGCTCAAGCTGAAAGAGAGAGCCTGCTTCTCTCTGGATGTGTCCACCAGACACTCATGGCTTATAAGCAAAGGACCCTGTCCAGAGCCGGCTGCTGCTGCAGGACCCATGGTGCAGACGCCCAAGTCATCCTCTTGGCACTCAGAAATAGCCTGTTCATTTAAACAGACTTCAGCCACAGACAAGATGGTGCTTATTCTAAGTCTCTTCCTCCTGCACAGGAGCACCCCAGTACTGACAGTTCTCTGTCAGGTCCAAGAGCACCACCCTGCTTGCGTTGGCAGCGGTTCTTATGCAGGGAGAATCTTATGCTCCAGGAAACATTGGACCAAGTCTGAGTGTCGCTGTTCTCAGCACCCAGGACACAGACTTTTCCATCCGTGATGTCGGTGGTGCCGCAGCAGAGGAACCCCGTGCTAGATCTGCACCTGGCCCCAAGGTCATCAGTGACGACACAGGGGCAGCAAGCATTGTTCATCTGTGAGCTTCACCTTACCTGGGGTAGGCATCGGCGTTCCCTATTCTACAGATGAGGAAACTGAGGCTCTCAGTGGCTAAATATCCCGTGTGGGGTTTGCATAGAGAAAAGTGCAGCTGGCCTGTGATCTGCTTGCGTTCTAGATCTGGGTAAGACACCACCCTGCATCCCAACTGCAGAGACTTGAAGACCCAGGTCCTCTCTCAGAGGTGGACCCTCCACCCAGCAGACCAAGGCCATGCGGACTGACTGACACTGACAGCATGTGCTCCTAAAGTCCATTTTGAAACTGAGTCCCCAGTGCATCACTCACAGAGGGGTGGCCTTTGGGGGTGACTAAGTCATAAGAGCCCACTCCTCACTGATGGAATTAGCATATATGTCAAAGAGCCTGAGGCTGCAGGGACTGCCTTTCTGCATATCTGTCTCTACCATCATGTGAGGGCACAAAGATCTTCCGCCCTGGGGTGCTGCAGTGAGGTGCCATCTTGGAAGAGGCAGTAAGGCGCCATCTTGGAAGTGGCAGAGGCACCATCTTGGAAACCCAGAGCAGCCCTCACCAGACACAGTCCTGCTAGTGCCTTCATCTAGGACTCCTGGCCCGCATGTCAACATGAAAATCAATTTCTGTCCCTTATAGATTAACCAGTGTTGATAATCTTGTCATAGCAGCACAAACAGACCAAGACAGAAACCAAAATCAAAATCAGCAAAATCAGCCTTACAGGACACCAGATTTCACTATAAACAAAAAATGAGTCACTGCGGGTCAAAATTCCTCTTGCATCCACCACACTGAACTTGGGTTTCCCCAAGGTTTGACTCCCAAAGATAAGGACTTGCTGTCATTGTTTTGAAGTTCATGCTGAACACACATGAACAAGCCAGCTTCTGGGAGACACCCAGGAAATGGGGAAACTCTGTCAAGTCAAACATGTAAACTTGGCTCTGAGGCACAAAGCAGTTCTGTGTTGTTCATCTTCAAGGAGGGTGAAGAGTTAAACGTCTCAGGGAATACATGTCTCTTACAACACCATAGATTTGAGGGATCCAAGAGAAAAGCTGGTATCAGTAAGACTGGATTCCATTCCCTCATTGAAAAGTAGGTTCAGCAAAGCCATGGCTCCCATGGAAGAAAAGGGGCTTTGGGGCCCTGTGGATAGTCTGTGTATTCTTCAGGTGGAGGAACTGAGCTTGCAGAGAGGCTGGATCCACCCCAGGCGCACTGATGGGTGGTGACCCATGGATCACAACACGAGGGTATTTTTCTCCATTCTAGAGCAAGCCCACCCCAGCCAGAGGCCTCCTTTGTGTGTCAACACAGGACTTGTTTCTGGCCTAAGGCACTTGGCTACTTGGTGTCTGCGACTGAATGGGGGGGGGGATGAAGTGTTGACCGTTTCCCTTCTTATACTATGTCAGTGACATCTCTCTAATTAAAGGGGGTTAAAGGCCTTGAGTGTTTGGACGTGGGTTTCCTGCCAAGGGTTCACGGATTGGAATGTGGCAGTGTGGAGTGGTGGGACCTGTTAGAGGTCCAAGAGGAGGACATCAGGTCCTGGGCCACCTCCCACGGGAAGCACTACTGTGGGTCTCACAGGATCGGATGAGTGTCCTCAGGAGTAGGATATTGGAAGGAACCTGGTGCCCAGAGACTCTCTTCCAGGCAGCTCCCCACAGGGTACTCGGTTAGCCTCTTCTCTGGTGGAAGCACCCAGCTTTGAATATTTTGTGACCGTGACATAAAGCAAAGAAGACAAGAGATGTCCAGTCCAAATCCCGCCCACTGTCCAGCAACCGTAGAGATGGAGGTTAGGGGGAGAGTCACATGGACACAAGTGGGAAAGAGACAGGGAAAAGTGGCATCGATGGCCTTGAAAGCCAAGTCGGCGTGGAGAGCACAGGCTGGGCTTTTTCTGTGATGGAGAGGAAGGATCCATGCATAGCAGGACAAGCAAGCAAGCTAAGGCCAGAAACCTGTTTCCCAACCAAACAATATTCATTCCTGCCAGGGAGTCACAGGCGTCCCAGTCAGACAGAAAGAATGCACTCATTTAAGGGCCAAGAGAAAGGTATCCTCCTGTGACCCAGAAAATCTCTCCTTGTGTTCACCTTCATGTTCTAAGCACTAGACAGAATTAAAGAGACTGGTGCCTCCTTGAATTTCGTTTTGTTTTTTGGTTTTTGGTTTTTTTGGCTTAAAAGACAAAGAAAAAATTTTGCTGGTATGCACGCCAGAGGAGAAAATGATTTGGCTTCAGACTTTTCCTCAACATTCTCGAAGAAACAGCACGATGGAGTAGTCTTCACAAACCAGTCAGGAGAGTTAGTGACATGAGAATTTATCCCGGCCAGGGCAGCCATCAAGAGGAGTATGAGAAAGGGGATTCTAAGGAACAAATAAGACCTCTGAAAGTCTGTCCCTCAAATATATCTATGGGGGGAGGGGATTTATCTTGGAAGAAAAACTATCAATATAAAAAAACTGAGAATAATATTGATTTTGGAGGTACCTACTATACATTGAAACAGTAAACAAGAAAGTGTAAATTGAAATAAATGAGCAATCATTTGCCTACTGAGTCAGTATTAATCATTTTATAATATAGGCTCATGCTTATTTCTCTAAAGTACTCCCTAGGCCAGATGTGTTTCTAGCTTTAGAAACTTTCAGGTTTTGGATGGGGTCTTGGTACACATGCTGCACATTAGCAGCCCTCCCCGCCCCAAAACATCTGGATAGAGCAGCTCCCCGAAACCCAACACCACAATGTTGCTAAAGAAAAACATCAATGTCCACATTGCACGTGATAAATAGAGGCTACAAATATTTTCATGTCGACTGAGGTCAGGTTTTGACACCAAATGAGTGATGGAATTTATTTTTCATTTCAGAGCTTTATTTGCTTTTCAGAATTACAGATGAAGGCTAGGAAATCTATAAATTATACCTAGTAGGATTGATGAGGTGTTGGGAAATTACTTTATGAGTAGAACCTTATATTCGTGAAGTCTTTTATGGAATTTTATTTGGAGAGCATATCAATGCCTCAAAAGAAAACAGTAAATATTCTTTTTCTTGGAAATTTTGCTGCTAAAAGATGACCCTAAGGGGATCATCATAGAGGTGTCTGAAGTCCCCACTGTCAGCACATTAACCAAGACATTGACACTGTACTCCGCTCAGATGTCCCAACACAGGAGAAGGTTAAGTCATAGCACATTGGAAAGGGGTTATGGGATAGCCACTAACAATAACGTAGTGGGAGAATATTTAATTACATAAAATGGTAGATGTAAAAATTAAGCCACTTATTCTGTGTAACACTATTTTATAAAGATAAGAAGCAGAAACATATGCAGAAACACATGCAGAAAAGAAAGACTAGGAAAATACACAGCCAAGACTTAAAAGTAGTGTTCATCCCCAGGTAGGTGACTCTTTTTATTGAGTATATTTCCATTTTTTGTAAATATGGATTTTCTAAAGCCTCTGTAATTCATGTGCTGACTTTTGTTGTAGAGAAAATAATGGTGAAAATTAAACCAAATGCAGTTTTTACAAAAAGTAAATAATCTTACCAAGAAAACACAGCAATAGAATTTGGACATATAATGGGCACAGTTCCTTTCCAACTCTGGACGCACCTTCCTCTTCAGTCCACAGTAATCCTCCTTTGCACCAAACCCCTAACCTCGCATTGGATATTTTTGTCCATGACATGGGAGGTACATTCAGAGTTGGAAGGGAAGTTACCAGGATGCCTTCCCAGCTGAGAGAGAGAGGTCTGGGGAGGAGATTGTTCAGGAGAGGCACCTGGCATGAAGCCTGAGGCAACCAGAATCCTAGTGACTTCCCAGTCACTGGAGGGTGTGGCTTGGGTATGGTTCTTTCCCACAGGGGTTCACACACCCAAAGTGCAACCTCCAGTGTAACAGTGTGAAGTGGTGGGACATTTATGGGGCAGAGCCTTGTAGAAGGTCATGGGGCCATGGGGTTCGTCCACATTGAATATGTCCAGGAAATACAGTAGATCTGCCCAGAATGGATTAGTTCTGGACTTTCTGACCACCAGATCTGTCAGCTACTGGAACCTCCTTTCCTTCTCTGTTACCCAGTGTGGGGTGTTTTATATCAACCCTAAGTGAACTGAGACATGAGCCTTGATTATTTCTGCTTTGAAGGCCTTTCCCAAACTTTGTCTCTTCAAGAACTAGGTTGAGTATGCTGAGCATGGTGGTGCAGGCCTGTAATCTCAGCATTGGGGGAGGCTGAAGCAGGAGAATCACTGAGAGTTTGAGGCTGGTCTGGGTTACAGAATGTGACCCTTCTAAAAACAAACAAACAAACAAAACAGAACCAAAAAAAATGCTGAACTGAAGTGTGAGTACTAGGACTGTTCAAATAAGCAAAATTCACACTAGGCAGGGGAAACATTGATTAGAAAGCATGAGGATTGTTTGTTTAGCTTCACTCCATCAACCAGGCTGTAAGACTTGGTGAAATAAAGCTAAGTCATTCTAGCCACAGGTATGTTGCCCACTTCCCTGCAAGACAAGAATGGATCACCTGGGAGGCAGCAAGCACAGGTATAATGGCTCAGAAAGACAGAACTGCCTACGATGATTTCTGCACAACACAGAAGGTAGACTTGACCTCGAGGCTACATGGGAACCTATAGCTTTGTCATTAAAGCCTAATAAACACTAATTTTCACATAGCTCCATTGGTTCCGTGAGGAGCTGCTTCCTCAAGGTAACAGATGAATCTCTTCCAATAATCCTACTAGTGACAAGTGCTCTGACTGACTCATTGTCACTCCTGCTTTGAGGATAGAGAATCAGCCACTCCAGCTCCTGCCTCCCAGGAGGATCAGGTCTGTCCAGATGCCACTGGGCCATTGTAAAAGATTCCACATAAAAAAAATAATTCCAAGTCATGTCCTTTCTGTCACATGGCGTCTCAGAGCCTCAGAGGGCAGTGGAAAGGGACAAGAAGAGTTGGCGGATTTGTCGAGGGTTTTAAACAGTCCTTCAGTGAGTAGAGACAAAGAGAAAGCCCTTTTCAGATATATCAAAGCAGAAAGGATTCATCACCAGTAGAACTGAGCTACAAGAAAGGTTTTCTTGCATGCAGAAAGAAAATGGTGCCAAATGGAAACTGACCTACACAGAGAAGGGAGGAGAACAGAAATGGCGACCACTGGGCAAGCATAAAGACACCTTCACTGTTACTTCAGATCCCTTAAAAGATAATTGACTAAAAGAATAATGATGTCAGTGTGTTCTGGGATGGATGACAAATGTAAGAGTGAAACATGTGACAAGAGCACAAAAGCTGGGAGCTAAACACAGTATACTCTCATAACCCTCTTACACTCTACGTGAAGTGGTGTAATGTCACTTGAAGGTTGGTCATAATCAATAAAATACACATGTTAAAAACTCTAAAGCAACTTGTAAAATAACTGAGCAAAAGTCTCCAAATAATAAGCTAACAAATGAGGTAAAATGAAAACATGAAAAAATACACAGAAAAAAAGAAATAGAAGGGAAATGGACAAAGAACAGATGAGACAAATGGAAAAATTAATAGTAAGGCAGTAGATTTAAATCTAAGTATATCAATAATGGTGTTAAAAATTAGGGAGGCAAGAAACTCAGTAAAAGACAAATATGGCCAGGTTAAAACATAAGAAATGACTCAACTCTATGCTGCCTAGAAGAATCTTGCTTTAAATAGAAAGACACTACTAGGTTAAAAATTACAGGGTGGAGAAAATATATCATCTTAAGACTGGAAGAAAGAAAATGAGAAGGGTTACATTTGTACAAGACCAAGTGTATTTCTGAGCAACAGATAACAATAGATAACAGTGCTGGAAAGAGGTTAACTCTCCTACATGCTTGTGCACTTAGGGACAGTGCCTCAAAATACAAGGAGCTGCATGGGGAAATAGAAAATATTACAATTGTAGTTGTAGACCTCAATATCCTTTTTTCAAGTGGACAGAACAAGTAGACAGCAAAGAATTAATACTATTTTGAAAACATCATCAACCAGCTTGACTTAATGGATGTTATAGAACACATCACCCAACACCACCAGAAAAGATGTTTTTTTCAAGGGTGCATGAAACTTTCCTCAAAAGAAGACATATTCTGGGATATGAAGCAAATCTCTATAATCTGTGTCATGCAAAGCCTTTTCACTGACCACAATTGACTTAAATTGAACATCTGGATAATTGCCAAACATTTGGAAACTAAGTGACACATGTCTGGTACCCCATGGGTCAGACGAGAACTCAAAATGTCAAAGTATTTTGAATTGGATGAAAATGAAACACATCAAAACTTGTAGGATGCTGCTAAAGCAGTATGTAAGGGAGATTTATGGCTTTAAATACATACAACAGGAAAGGAATAAAGGCCTCTGTTCAATTACATCAGCTTCAAAGAACCAGATGAAAATGAATAGATGTGTCCAAAATTAAGAAAAAACAAACAAGACAAAACTGGAGCATGAATCAATAGAAAAATTTAATGAAATCTAAAAAGCATCTACAACAAGATCAGTTAAAGAAATCTTAACCTGATCTCAAGAAAAAAAAAAACAGAAGAATACTTGACAATATCAAAAATAGGAGAAGTGACCTCATCAGTCTACAGATATGGCAAGGATAAACAGAGAACATTATTTAAAGTTTTGTACCAACAAAGTCAACAAATTGGATGAAATAGACTAAGTACCAAAGTTTACTGAAGAGGAAGTAAATAACCCAGATAACACCTTAACTACTAAGTCAACTGAAATTTTGCCTTAAAACTTTTTCAGAAAACAATTTTATGCCCAGATGTACTTCACTGGTAAATCTTACACAAGTATTTCAGGAAAAAAAATATTACATTCTTCCACAACACAGAAACAGAAAGAATGTACCCTATAAACCAACATTATTCTGACACCCAAACTAGATCAAGATAGTCCAAGAGATGAAAACTATAGAACAATATCTCACATGAACATAAATGCAAAAACTTTTTAAATTTTCAGCAAATTATATCTAATAACATGTGTAAAGAATATGATGATCAATCGGATTTTATCCTCAGGATATGTGATTGTTTTACAGAAATCTGTGTAATTCATATTAACAGAACAAGAGATGGAAAAAATGATCATTTTTAATAGACACATAAAAACATTTATCCAAATCAAGCATTTATTTCTCATTCTACCTTTTTTAAAAAAAGGGAAAGAAGAGGAAACTTCTTCAATCTTATAAAGAACATCACCTCAAAACCTGCATGAACATCATATTTTGTGAAATTCTTCCATCCTAAGATCAGGACCAAGCCACAGAGTTCATTCTCATCATTTCTGTTTATCACTTTACCAGAAATTTTAGGTAGTACAATAAAGTGAGGAAGAACAAACCATTCCCAATCTTAAAAATAGCAGGCTTAGAACTTCTGTTCATAGACATGATTATCTGCATGGAAAATTCATGTAATCTACAAAAAAAGTGATTAAAACTAGTAAGTGTGCATAGCAGGATTACTGGATTTAAGATGGATATAAACCAAATTCAATTTCTATATAGTAGGAATAATCAGAATTAATATAAAAATTATTTACAACATTAAAAATAACAAGCACTTCAGAATAAATCTAACCCCTCTGAAAAAAGAATTTAAAGAAAAGAAAACCACAAAATATTGCTGAGAAAAATCTAAATAAAGGAAGAGGTTTATTTAATAATGAATTCACAGTTTTAAAATATCAGTTCTCTCTAATTGATCTATCAATGTAGCCCCAGCAAAAATCCTAGAGAAATCTCATACAGAAATTATCAAGTTGGCTCTAAAATTCATTTGAACATGCAAAAAACTCAGAACAGCCAAAATAACTTCTCAAAAAAATTAAGTACAGTTAGATGACTAACACTCTTTACTTTGAGGATTATTATGAAGCAGCTGTAATCAATAGTGTTGCTAACATTGGTGTCAAGGCAGACACTTGAGTGAGATTTTGCAAGGGAAACCACATCATATGGTTGATTGATTTTCAACAAAAATATAAAGCCTACACCTGGGAGGAAGAATAGATTTTTCAATAACTGGTATGAGAACAATTAAATAGTCATATGCAAAAACATGTAAACATTAATCCATACTTCACACCATATACAAGGAATGATAAATCTAATTGTAAAACATTAAACTATATAACCTCTTGAAGAAAACAGAAAACAAATTCTCATCTCCTTGGGCTAGACAAATAATTTTTAGATTTACATCACTAAAAGCACAGTTGTTAAAGGAAAAAAATTATAATTGGTCTCATTGAGAAATTTAAGACAATGCACAACATGAGAATACATTTGCACATCCATTTGCATCATAACCAAAATATATAAATAACTCTTAAAATTCAATAACTTTTTAAATAGTCTAATTTTAAAATAAGCAAATGTTTTGAACAGATACCACACTAAAGAAAATTCAAGGATGACAAATAAGTATATAAAAAGATGTTCAAGGTCATCATTCATTAGGAAAATGAATGCTGATGCACATTTGTTAGTGTGCTGAAAATGGAAAAGAACCAAAGCAAGCGCTGGTGAGGTATGGAGGAACTGGAACTCTCCTGTGCTGTTATGGGAAGGAAAAACAGTACAATCACTGGAAAAGAGTACGGGCAGTTTCCTAAAAAAGTTAAAGATATACCTAACAAATGACTCAACTGTTCCTTTCCTAGGTGTTTATCCAAGAGCAAAGGAAATACATGTTTATAACAGATTTATACACAGAGGTTTACAGCAGCTTTATTTGTAGTTGCCCTTTCTTAGCTACTTTTCTCATGCTGAAAAATATCCGACACCCTTAATTAAAGGAGAAAAAGTTTATTTAGCTCACAGTTTGTAGAGGTTTCAGTCTGGCTACAAGGCAAGGTGGATTCACTGAGAAAGTTCATGGCAGGAACAAAGTAGCAAAGCAACAAGGGACTTTAACAGCATCTTTCTGCCCCTTTGATCTTATCCAGACCACCAGGATTAAGCCAATACAAAACCAATCAGTGATCCGATTTAGTAATCACACACTCTTAATCCCAGCATTGCACCATAAACCAATCACACACTCTAGATCCAGCCATCTCTGAAAAAGCCCACTTGTGATCACATGAGCCTTTGGGGGGACATCTAAACACAAGCCATAACAAGCCCCAAGCTGAAAACAGTTCAAATATCCATTAGCAGGAGAAGGATAAGCAAACTGTTCTATCCAAACAATGGTAAACTACTTGTCAGTGCAGAGAACTGAACTAGTCCTAGTCACAACCATATCAATAGAAGTCAAAACAATTATGCTGAATGAAAGAAGCCAGATTAGAAGAGCACCACCTGTACCACTTCAGTAACATGAAATTCTAGAACAGATCAGTGGTTCTTGAGGCTGAGCAGGAGGGACAGGAGGAATAGCTACAGAAGAATGTTTGGAGTGTTTGGAGGTGGTGGCAGCATTTGCTATCTGGATTTGGGGGAGGTTTGTCACGGAGACAGACGTACGTCAAAACATCAAATCGTATACTCGAAAACCATGTGCTTCACTGTGTCCAATTACACTGCAGCAAATCCCCTCAGAGGTTATAATGTCTCATGCTTTCTGGATCCATGACCACAGCCCTTTCACAGGCAGATCTACCCAGGTCTTGCTCTGAGAATCTGTAAATGAAGGACATTCTCAGTGTTTCTAGTAGCTCCCCTACATCCCGAGTTTAAAAAGATCCTCATGACAGATTTGTCAATAGCCCCGGCATCCCACTTAGAGTCCTGCACTCTATTGTGGCTTTTTGCAAGTTACGTCCCCTCCAACTCTGCGCAGACAGCTCTAGGAGTAGCTTCAGGACCTGGTATCAGACTCAAGGCAGTCCCAGGCTCGTACCCTTACTCTCAGGGCATAGCTAGGCTGTCTGCTTGCAAAGATCGACTCCCCTCCTGAGCCCAAGGTCAGCCATCCAGTCCTGCCAAGAGACAAGATGACTGTGTGCAAAGTTGGCACCAAACAGAAACAAACTGGACTCCATGAAACAGTTCCCAAGTAGGTGCACCTAAAGACAATACCAACAAATTGAAAAGCCACACCCAGAATAGAAGGAAATACTTGTAAGTTATACGTCTGATAGGGATTAACACCGAGACTATATAGAGAAGTCCTAAATATTTTTAAATGATTCCGAAATGGACAAAGGACTTGAATAAACATTTGTCCAAAGGAAAAAAACAAGTAGCTAATAAGCACAAGAAAAATGCTCAACATAATCAATCATTAAGGAAGTGCAAATCAAAGCACTAGAGAGGTACTTCATCACATCCATAAGGAGGCTGTTACCAAGAAAAACATAAGATAGCAAAGACAGCAAGTGCCAAGGAAGTCATAGAGAAACAACCTTGTGTGCTATTGGTAAGAACACAGAGGGCCACAGCCACGGTGGAGAACAGTAGGGCAGTTCTTCGAAGATTGGAAACTGAAACATGTATGGCCAGCTTCTGAGTATGTTAGGCCTGAATAGGTGTCCCCTGGAAATTCCCTTGTTGACACACAACTCTCAATGTGGGGGCATCAAGAAATGAGGCAGGTGCCAAGGTCAAGAGGACTCATCCCTTGAAAATGGCATTGGTTCCCCTAGGAGACAAGAATGGGGCTTATTTGCTCCACCTCCCCCATGTCCATGAGCACTGTCCCTGAGGAATGAGCTCTCGCCAGACACAGAATTCACTGGTACCTTCATCTTGGACTTCCTCATCTCCAGAATTGGGAGCAACAAATTT
The DNA here is from genome assembly GCA_004027295.1 of Dolichotis patagonum. NCBI lineage: Eukaryota > Metazoa > Chordata > Mammalia > Rodentia > Caviidae > Dolichotis > Dolichotis patagonum. Next base: position 3,636 of record PVJX010005251.1, on the reverse strand, counting down.
CTATTACTTATAAATCTCTCAGTCTAAGACACTCTGTTATAGCAAACCTAGTGGACTAAGACACAATGTATATTCAAAAGAGCTGAAAAGAGGATCACAAAAAGGTATTTGTACACCTTCACCCATAGCAGCATTATTCATAATAGTGCAAATGGAACACCCCCAGATGCCCATCAGGAGATGATGGGTAAGCAAAATGTCGCCTACAGTACAATGAAATATTACTCAGCCTTAAAAAGGAAGAAGATTCTGACACATGCTATGATATGGGAAAATTTTGTGAACATAAGCCAGTCACAGAAGGACAGATGGCTGGTTCTACTCCTAGGCGATACCTGGAGGATATCGGATTCCTAAGGATGGAAACCACAATGGTGATTTCCAGGGACTTGAGTGGAGGAGGAAAGAACGGGAGTTATTATGTAATGAGTGCTGAGTTTCAGTTTTGCAAGAAGAAAAGATTTATGGAGAAGGTTGCTGATGCTGGGGGAACCATGGTATGAATGCACTCAATGCCAGTGAGCGCGACACTTAAAATGACTAGGATGGTAAATTTTGCCAGCTGTATTTTAACACAATAAAACCTAAGTAAAACAAACAAAATGCATGGGTAAACCTCCATGTTCTTATCCATGGAGGGATCTCCAACTCCCTAATAGATCCTATTTTGTCACTGCCCTAATAATCTTCCTGATTTCTACTCCTCCCCACCAACCCACAGTAGATTTTGAGCAAAGGAAGGGGAAGGAGGAATAAAGATGTGCTGGCCACCTAGGATGATGACACTGTCACTGGCCAGAAGAGATTAGAGAGATGGTACAGACCACTCAGATTATTTTACAAAGGAGGAACCAGGACCTGGGGAGGAGAAGGGGTCGCTTCAAGTCACCCAGAGAGTCAGTAGTCAAGCTGGGACTTGAACCCCAAATCTTTATGCTCTCCTGTCATCAACCTGAGAAAGAGAGCAACCATGGGCAGCCTGCAAAGGGGCAACCATCTAAGGCCATTTAGCACCTGTGAGAAACAACTGTCCCCTCTGGAAGTCACACTAATATTCCAGTATAGTACCAGGTGTGTCCCCAAGCAGAACCCAGAATTCCACAGAGAATGCAGCCTGGATTCCACTGCCTCTGCCTAGGAGGAAATGCTTCCCACTTCGCATGGTGAAGATGGAAGGTGGTCAGGGTCCAGGTGGCTGAGCTGCCCCCCGAGCTTAGATTCCACTGTGTCACAGATCTCACCAAAATGTCCTCACCCAAGCATGCAGTGTATACGCAGGTGCACAGCATAATTGGGGTTTGATCAGTGACAGGTCTCCTCTACCGCGGTGATGCTGAGATGGAAGCAGAGCTGAGAAATTTCTATTGCCTGGAGATGTGACTAGCTACCCGCAGTACATAGTACTCAGTAATGATGACAAACAACTACCTTACTGGTTTATGTGTTTACATTCCTGTTTACGTGTGTACTTTACTTCTAATTGTTACAGTGTATTCCTACTTTAAAAAACAGAACACAGTACGGAGGCTCTTTCCCTCAAAAAAAATTAGAACTATTATGTGATCTGGCTGTCCCACATTTGGGTACTTCTCTTAAAGCGCTGAAATCGGTGTGTGGAAGAAACACGTACGCATGCTTATTGTGGCCCCAGTCACAATGCACAATACCTGAGAGCCCGCCACGGCTGAAAGGATAAGGCGAATGTGGCCCCTGTACCCAACAGAAAACTTCTGGGCCATGGAAAGGATGAATTCCAATCATTTGGGTCAATGTGGATGGAACCGGAGGTCATTATGTCAGGTAAACTGAGTGAGACACAGAAAGATGAGCACCATGGGATCTCACTCACGTAAGAAATCTAAAAAGCAGATCTCTTGGAAGTTGTGTGTAGAACAGAGGACACAGAGTCTGGGAGGGTGAGGTGGGGCACACTGACCTGTGGGTGCCATGTACTAGTTAGGGGAGTACAGATTCGGGTGTGTGCTGCACAGCAGGGTGACTCCACAGAACAACGATGCCCTATGTTTCACAAAGGAGCTAGAAGAAAGATTTGGAACATTTTTACCATGGAGAAATAATGACTGTTCCAAGAGACACATGTCTAACCTGCTTCAAATTCTATGCAGTGTGTATGTACTATGGAAATAGCTCATAGGACCTCGTTAATATTTATGGTGTTTATGTTATCAGTCAAAAATAAATCTTAATTAAATTTGAAGTAATGATAAATAAAATCAAAATAAGTACCCCCACTCAGTTTTCCCAAAGTGGACTACCACGCAGTCAGCTGTATTGCACCAGGCCCCTAAAATGATCAAGAGACCGGGGCAGGATGGGCCCAGGTCCTGGAGGTTTGGGTAAAGGCACCCTTGTTGTGTTGACACAATGACAAAATCACCCAATGTCACGCTGCTCAGCACGTACTCATCCCGGGTGAGGCGTGCCCGCCTTGCCTGCGATTACACACGTGTCCTGGTACGCACGTCAGCCGTGCACCTTGAGATGAACCAACTACGAAGCAGAGTCCTGGTGTTTTCTCCCACCCACAGTGACACCTTCCCGCATGCGCACTGTGCCCTTCTGCAAGCCGCCTGGTAAAACACTCACCTGCTGGGAGCAGGAGCCTGGGGTCAGGAAACAGAGGCCCCACTGCCAAGCCTGTGCCGCCTCCATCTCCTCCAACCCTATTGCTCTGCACTGATGAGGAACCCAACGTACAGAGACGAGAGGACTTGTCTCCAGTCACACTGGTCATGACCAGGTGGGGGAGGTAGACTGAGGCCCAGACTCCCCCTCCTTCCTCCACCCAGTGCTGTGTTTGTTTGGGGACCGGCTGTAGAGTCCCAAGACACACACGCAGGCAGTGTTCAGTGGGAGCAGGAGGGCGCTTGGGCTGGAGGTAGAGGAACCACCCAGCTTGGAGAACGTGGCACTGGAGTGTACCGCTGCGCTGGGGAGACAGACTCCTCCAGGCCAGACACACAGACACTCCAAATCTGCAGGGAGCACTGGGGAGGGGCGTCCCTGAAACGACAGAGGAAGCCTTGGAAATGGGAAATCAGAGATGTAAGGTAGCTTCCAGGCTTTGGGGACTTCTCAGGTGACACAGCAGGGTGGGCTCAGCACCCTACATTCCTTTGCAGGGCTAAAATTTTTCAACTTAGTCCAAACCAAGACGCCAGCTTCCCTCGCTGTCTGTAAAGAGGCTAACAGCCAATTTGTGTTCGTAGGAAATCTGTTGCAAACGTATCCACTTTGCTGCCACTGTATGTATGTTTAATGTTTCCTGTTAGGAATCATCTGTGCTACTGTTATGTCCCTGTCATTTCAAGCTCTCTCCTCCTCCTTTTATGAGCACAGCATGCCAGTGACTATTCCAGCCGTTTTCAGCATTGTTTCCAAGCCGTAGAAGCACCACCCCCATTTCAGTGCATGTGACTTCAGGTGCATTTGGGCTACGCTTTGCAGTGCTCTTTCTAGCTGGCCCAGGGCCAGGCCTGGAGCTGCTTACTCAGCAAATGAGTGAAAACCCATTCCTCGCCCCAGGTTGAATGTCACCTTCTCACACTGCGGTTCCTCACATGAAAGGTGGAAACGGAGAGACACCCCGACAGAGGAGAGCTCATGGCCCGTTGA